>JABSTT010004507.1:0-22430 GCA_013339685.2 Hyalomma asiaticum
ATTTGCTGCTATTTTTAAAATTATTGAAAATATTTTCATGAGAAATTTTCTTACAGGTGAAGGGGGGCAAGAAGACGAAGGCGGAACTGGTGAGTAAAATGGAATGTTTGCTCTTTCGTAAAAATTTGCTAGATCCTTAGCAATTACTAGGCTTATAATTCATGTCACACACCTGTCTATACGGTATCAGAGATAACAGATGCGTGACTCAGAAATGCAGAAATCCAAATGCACATCGCGAAAACGCGCGAAACTGTTTTTTCTCTTTAGTAACTTTGACTACGTTTTCCGGGAATTTTAATAGTATTGTGCAATCAATGTATCAACGACATTTAGTATATAATCGCATGGGAACAATTACAACTGCATTAAGTCTCTGTTTGCTTGAAGCAACGTTTATTCTACAGCTCTATCAGATGTTACACCCTGTATCGTCTGGTTTATTACACGTCAGCGTCGCTAAAATGTCGCTTTTGCAAATAAGAATTTCTATAAAATTGTAACAAACGTTCTTAAAATTTGTTAACTTCATGAAATTTATTTTCGAGCAGTGCTGGTGGGAGCAACGTTCTTGGAATGCACATTTGATGTTTCACTAATTCATTATGTATATACACAAGAAAGTACGAATTAATTTTCATACGACATAGCTTTAACACACGGGCTGAATACAAATAATCGATAATGGGCGTTGCAGTCAGCACATGACGGCATCGCCTATATTCGTCATGGTAATATTTGTGCTTGAATTCCTTGCACAAACTTTTGAGAATGGTGCGCCTTCTAAAAGAGAGGTGAGAACATTTTTTTCAAGTAGTATTTACACTCCCTTTTACGGCTATATTTAAACTGGGTGCACATCTTTTGGTGTAAGGAACCCTATTGAGCCAAAGCAGTCTTCTCTCGCACGCCCACATAAAAATGAGGGAACCTGAGAAGTCCGAAGTGAACGCTTGTTCCTCTATCACCGTTGTGGCGATAAGACCGAACAATATTACATTACTGATGCAAAAATAAAGCAATAACGCTGTCTAGACATAGAGGTTTCTAGAATATACGCAAACAAATTTACACGGCGCGTGTGTCCGCTATCTGAGGCGCATATATTACATGTTGCCGTCAACTTGGAACTGTGCGTTCATTCACCACAGTTATGCGTATCTAACTCAGGTAACGAACAAAAAGGTGATGGAGCTACCCTACAAGAAGGAGATTCAGGAGGGGACGGTAAGATCTTGCCATTTTTTAGGCACATAATTCTAGAAAGAAAATAGAAGGCAAACAGTGTACTAGTAAATTAATCAGCAAATTTCTGCATCTGACATTTCAAACTTTCTAACCTTAAGATAGGAAGAGTACGTTCTCTTACATTCACAGCCATTACGCAATGAGACCCTTTTCTCTCGCGAAGGTGGAATGTCGTAGAAGGCACCAAGATGTTCAAACACGCAATACTCGAGAGACGTGTTTATGCAGTTCTTTGGATGCAGGCGTGGGTTGCTAGATAGATCTAAGCTTCATCGTCTATTGAGCCTACTATCAATAACCTCTGATAAAAGGCACAGGCTTGCCAACAACAGATTTAGTTTTTAGAACGAGACCTTGAATTTGTTCGCTAGCATGCACGATAGGACAGAAATATTGTAAAGGACAACAGTTGAAAATATGAAGTACCCATAATAATTAACGCAAAAATGCTTTATACATACTAATAAAGGCAAGATATATGGTATTGAAGCTAACCAGTGTAATATGTGCAACTATCAGAGTGAAACTCGAACAACCGCAGATGATTTACACCAGCACCAGTTCAGTACAGTCAATGTCTACAAACAGATTTCAGTAGTGCCAAACACTGTACTAATATGAGAAGACTGCCGATGAAACTCTAGTAGAAGAGTTCACATTACTTTTGTCCACCTCTTGACCATAAGAATATAAGGAGGTCCTTGGCACCGTCAAATAATATGAAGGTGATAGCCTAGTTGGAACTACAGTCAACCTGCTTCTCTCGTCGAGCAGCTGCCGCACCTTCATGAATAGCCGATACCTCTCGACATACGTTACTAAGAGCCTCAAATCGCGCTCATTTAGCCTCCTCCTGCGTCTTTTTTTAGGTATTTCCTTCTCGCCTATTGTGCCTATAGTTCGTCGTTACCGGTAGCGATAAGGAATGAGTCAAAAGCGTGACAGACGCTACACATCGCGCATAAACTGTCGCGCATAATGCAAGGAACTGTAGAGATCTCGCGTGTGCTTTCTTAGGTGCGCCTCTGTCAGACGCCGTCAAGATTGCTGGAAAAATTAAGGCGAAAGACATTGACGCATCATCACGGTTTGTACTCGTCTATACTGGGAAGCGAGAGGTGCATACAGTGTGCTGATGCTCCTGCGCCCTCCGATCTTTTTATTCTCAGAAAGTGACATTGAAACATAGCGATGCCAAGCTTTCGCTTTCGAATTAGAATACTCAATGTACGGTACGCAACCGTTTTCATTGTTGTGAGAGGTCTTGGTACTACCGCAGTGCCGCTAAAAACGAATACAGAAGCCAATAGAGAGAAGAGTGGACGAAGTGGACGAGAAGCTGAATACTGCATGCAGCTTAATAATGGGAAAGCAAATATTTGCTGCACAATACCGTTGTTTAGGACCAAGAGTGACAAAGAACAGGATGCGTTAAAATGACGGTGTGTGCTACATATGGGGAAGAAATATGGTGGCGCCATTGCCAACGTTATTTCATTTCCTTCTCCGTTCGACATGCGGCAACCACGACAGGTCTATTGCGACAACCACCCATCGAAACGTTCCCTATACCACTCCCGTTTTCCATGTGTTTGCTTGTCAAATACGGACGGGTTCAAGGTAGTCCACTTATTCAGAATAAATTAAGGAAACATGTGAAAACAGCGGAATAAACTTTTAAAAAATGGTTGGTAGGGTGTGTCGTTTTCTCACAGGGGTGGAATGGTCCAGCCTGGATGGAATTAACCAGATGTGATCATAATTGAAACAACATGAGGAAGTTGATACTGATCACATTGTAAACAGTGCAAAGAAATAGATGGATGATGTGAAATGAAACGTTGTCACGTTTTGACGCACAACTAAGTTTAATCGCAAAGAAGCATGGATGAGCACAAAGCGCAGAGCAAACAGAAAAGAAAGTGATGGTCACATGCCGACACTGCACGGCAACTATTACAGCAGATAACGAGACATACGAATTCTCGCCAAAATACGCTATTTAGGGCTAGCTCAGGCATTCCGGACGGAATTGTCTCCACAAAGTTCTCTCTGAAAGCAATATACACGGAGCCCTTCGCCATTTTTTCGCGATTAGTGCGTAATGCATGCATACATACATACATACATACATACATACATACATACATACATACATACATACATACATACATACATACATACATATATACATACATACATACAAAGAATTGTAAGACCAGAGGGACTAGTTTAAGGAAGTCCTCAGACCCCTCAACAAGTCGGTGGCTCCACCCAGCTCGGCACCGGAAGATAAAGATCCTCCGCGATGGCCCGGGCCCTCCGGACAGCCAGCAGTTGCAGACCCTGGTCCGGGCGGTGCAAACTCCGCCGCCACGAGTCCTCGTTACATAAATCCGCCCCTACATTCGCGGGGCACTGCCAGAGCATATGTGTTAGCGAGCAACTCTCGAGGCCACAACGAGGATACTCTTCTTGAAAATTCGGCGCTATCCTACGATACGTTCGCGGGCAGAGATAGGTACCCGTCTGCAGGAGCCTAAAAGTGATTCCTTGGGCTCTGTTGAGCCTAGCATTAGGAAGGGGAAAACGCCTCCTACTCAGCTTGTAGCTAGACGTAATCTCATTGAACATTGTGAAAGGATACTTTCTGAGGTCAATGTTCCCCCCAGATACCTCACCACCCCCCGCACGGTTCGAGCATTCGTGTTCAAGGGTGTGAGCGCTGGCAATGCAAATGCGTAATGCAAATATTTTCTTTTTGCACTGAACTTTTTATGCTATTTCATGTATTTTAACATAGCAAAATACGTCTTGTTAAAGCTATAGTGTTTCTAGCTCTGTTAGTAAATTGTGCGGTTTCTATATTTCATTTCCGTTCGTTTCCTTGATTTCCGTTCGTTTCCCCTACCGGTGGGGATAGGGGAAAGGGACTGAAAGAGATAGAAAGGAGAGAAAAGCCGTAGTGGAGGGCTCCGGAAATTTCGACCACCTGGGGTTCTTTAGCCTGCACTGACAACGCACAGTACACGGGCCTCTGGCATTTTCGCCTCCATCGAAAATGCGACCGCCGTGGCCGGGATCGAACCCGCGTTTTTTGGGTGGCAGCCGAGTACCATAAGCACTACAGTGCCGCGGCGGACTTGCTTTGCGAGACGCTGTGGCCGGACAAATCGAAATTCACTCTTTGTCTTCTTTTAGGGGCGGAGGTCCTCTTAGTCTAACCTTGTCGCGCGTCAGGCGTCAGTCGTCAGTTGTCAGGCGTAACCCGCGTGCCGGGAGGCACGCGCTTCCGGGCGCGTGCCTCTCTCTCTCTCCCGGCGCGTGCCTCTGCTGTCTTGTGAGACAGAGAGAGAGAGAGAGACAGAGAGAGAGCGAAAGGCGCGCGTTGGCTATGGAAACGCTCTTTCTTAGAGGAACGCTGTATCAGCTCGCAAAGAAGGAGAACGCGCCCTCACCCGCGAGAGACAACGTTGGCGCAGGCAGCGTCTCCTAGCGAGTTTCTTGATTGAGAAATACCGACTGCTCGCGTTGGAGAAGCGTTCACCGGCAACCCATATATATATATATATATATATATATATATGCACTGGATCTTGCAATGAAGTGCCGGTGGGAGATTTCACTTGTGCATAGTTGAACCATGAGGATTCGTAGCGTGCGCGTTAACTAAATTAATCTGGAACTCGGCACGATCTACGATGAACCTCCCGAGCTTCGCCCACTCATCATCATTCACTCCGTGGATATGCTGTAATTTTTTTCTTCAGCTTGCACGTGCAACACGTGCGTTAGCTAGCCGCATTTTTT
The DNA here is from genome assembly GCA_013339685.2 of Hyalomma asiaticum. Taxonomy (NCBI): domain Eukaryota; kingdom Metazoa; phylum Arthropoda; class Arachnida; order Ixodida; family Ixodidae; genus Hyalomma; species Hyalomma asiaticum. The sequence goes on from JABSTT010004507.1 coordinate 5,059, forward strand.
GCCAGTGCATTAGAGGGCGCAAGAAGTGAAAGAGCGTGTGTGAGAAAGTCGCACATTGGACATTGCATGGAGGAGGTGCACGTGCAATCTTGGGGACCGAAACTAAAGATAATATTTTTTGCAACGATGTTTGTATGGTTTGACAAACAGCTTTGCTGTTAAAATCAATTTAGAATTGTGGAAGATATTGCTTCGTGTCTTGTAGTGTGAGTTTACGTAGCGGCAGTTCCACAAGAACGTATTCTGGGTGTTTTGCCATATCCTACATATCAATGGCTGGCGTCCGGCCTTTGACAGTCTGGCCTCTGTCGTGGAGCAACTGCGCTCAGAATTTGAAATGCCAAGGACAAAAAAGCGTTATTCCTTCTTGCTCTACTTTTTCCTCTTCTAAGCACACTGTTATGTGCGATGCCTAAGACATGCGTTGCAATTCTAGAAGGCCACTGGTGCTTGTCATAGCAAGAAGCCCGTAATAACCCGCAGAAAATTTAACCCTAAGAAAATTGCTAACTAATCATCAGTTTGTCTGGTTACGAATAATAATATCAGATACGTCGTTGGTATGCTTTGATCCACATCCGTGTTTTATCTGGTCCACTTAGATGCCTTGTGCCATATTTTGCAACGTCCTTGTCGTCACCAATGCCAGTCATGACAGGTTACATTAGATATAGAACGTTCTTGCCTAAGCAATATATTATGTAGAATAATAATCGACGGCACATCCATACAAGCTTGATCGTCAAGTCTAAGTTTCTGGAATATCATTTACTGATGATCTCAGCAGGCAAGCACTTCAATAATTCATTCACAGAGTGGGAGAAAGATGAGCAACAAGCTTGCGCAAACCCATGCTAAGTTTTATGTATTAGGCAAGTGGAAAGGTGGTAACATGGGTGATTTGGGGGCAATAGAGTCTACCATCTAAAATAAGGTAAACTGTTGTATAGCCTATGAAGGAAACAATGTTGGCTGATTCTTTCGTGTGACAGAACAGTGAGGATGACATTTGATTTTGTGGAGTGTATGTAAGAGCGATGATCGTAATTTTAAGAAATAAGAGCCACGAGATTCTGTACGGTATCCTACACGTTATACACCTTATTTAACTAGAGGCCGCAAGTGGAAAAGGTTCACTTATTGTGGGCTGAAAGATTTGATCAGATGCACTGCCAAAGGGTGATGGCGGCAGTGAGAAAGGTCATGATGTGAAAGTGTTTGCTTCTCATCGGCCATCATATTAGACGGGCTTATAACAAGTTATGCAGCTTAGCAATTTGAAACCATAGCACTGATATGAATCTACCTGTGCATTTGCAACTGAGTTTTGATTGATTTGACTGATTTGTGGTGTTTAACGTCCCAAAACCAGTTCTGATTATGAGAGACCCCGTAGTGGAGGGCTTCGGAAATTTCGACCACCTGGGGTTCTTGCACTGACATCGCACACTTCATGCACTGACATCGCACAGCACACGTGCCTCAACATTGCTTTAATGACATATACAACTTATATTCCAAAGTATGGGACATCCCGGCAAGATTGAAAAATGTGACGTGCTTTGTACCATCTGAACGTGAGTGAACAACGTAGTCATTGCGTTATGGTGATCGCGTAGTGCGGATTGGTCATCAGAGGCTGCAATGCGTCGGCACACGATGCAACTATTATTGAAAAGGCGGTAGGGGAGACGAGGCTCCATGGAAGATAAATAATGAAGAAATAAACACGGCAGTGCCCAGAATTGATCATTTCGCGGTGCGGGTATTACTTGCACAAATGTCCACTGATACCTCTATTCGCCTCGAAGTAGTTGCACTGAAGATCTTGGCTTGTTATCGAGAACAACCTATTTGCAGATCGTGGAAATCGTTCAGTGCTTCCGCATTATATGTACTATCGTGAACCCACTTATAGAGCAGTTAATCAGTTTTTTCTTGCCTGGGGCTAACTTCCAGACTTTTTTTTTCTAGCAGGCAGCAGTGATGTAGGAAATGATGGCAGTCCACGTGAGTAAAATATTTTCATAATTCCAGAGTGCTAATCATGCCAACATAAGGGATACAGTAAATATTTCTAGCATGAGTAAGCTGCTCTTATGCCTTTCAAATATTAGTTATATTTGTTATATGCTCACTCAATGAAATTTTATTTATTGTCGATTTCCGCACCCATGCATTGCGTAACGCATAACTACATATAAATTTATATGCCACCCTCAATGCGTCAATTACTGATTGGAAGTGCTGTGCTTTGTAACTCTATTGTGGCGTGTAGTTTCACTGAGTTTTCAGCCTCGTATATAGACGATGTTTTAACGACCAACTGCGCATATTTTGGTTGCGTTATTTGGATCTGTGTTAGAAGTTGAGCCTTTTGCTATGTTTATATTTTAGCAGAGTTAAGGTAGCAGCATACTAGATGATTCTGATATGTGGAACTTTACGTGTTGCAATTATTGCACTCTATATAACTTACCGTCTCGCCGGAAGGCAACCTTCAATGAAAACGTCTTTGTATAGTGTTTGCTTCAAAAATAATAATGCTCGCGGACTTTTATTTAGACGAAGGAGACGGCAGCGAAGACCAAAAAGAGGGGGAGACCACACCTGTAGCAGCACCACCAGAAGACGGTAAGCATATTCATGGGAGCCTATTCTACGGATAGAAAATCGTGTTGCGCTGCTCCACGAATGACGAATCGTTCTGCTTCTTGAAAATCAAGCTTGGTTATGGGTCGAAGTCCGGTTCAACATTTGTTATTATTAAGCCTTGTAAACAATCTTTTCCTCCGTCAGTATTACGTGCTTGTGCAGATAAATAAGGAACTCAACTTTAAAATAACATGATGCCTCTCTTACACACCTATCTTTCTCTCTTTATTAATATTTTTCTTTGCCTGCAGAAGCAATGAGACGAACCATCCCCCTTCCTCCACTGTTGCAACTGAAGGAGGCGCCGCCTTCATATTTGCAACAGATATTTTATTTTTAAAACGCACTCCTTTGAAATGCGCATATTCTGCCAGGGTATGAAGTTTATGCAGTAAATAATATTAAATTATAAATTAGAGCGCAGTTGTGTTGCTCAAACCAGCATTGCATGCATATGGTGCTTCAAACTGGTTTCGAATAGGCGCAGGTAGAAAATACGTTCCCCGCTTTGGAATAAAGAGAAAAAAAAGCTGTTGTAAAGGAGGATTTATTACTGGCAATGAAACGACAGGCATATTTCCTGCTTTAAGAAAACAGAGAGTCAATATTTTTGCGAAGCCTAAACGCAGCAAACACCCTTTTCATTCGCGCTATCTTGGCGAAAGAGTGATTGAGGTGACAGATGCAGATTTAGTTGACAGATGTCGGTAGCACTCAAATCAGTCATCCGGCGGCTGCATTTCGATGGAGGCGAAATGTTGAGGCCCGTGTGCTGTGCGATGTCAGTGCACGTTAAAGAACCCCAGGTGGTCGAAATATCCGGAGCCCTCCACTACGGCGTCTCTCATAATCAGAACTGGTTTTGGGACGTAAAACCCCACAAAACAACAACAACAATCAAATCAGTCATCAGTGCAAGTTAAGTCAGGACAGAACAGATATGGTGGTAGCACACATTTGGTCACGACTTGATGGCAGCAGGGCGTTTGTTTGTCAGAAGGTTATTCGTCGTAACGTAATTAACTGACGATAACTTTAGCTGATTTAGAGGCATTTGTTTTATCTTACATGCTGCTTCATTAATAAAGAGCTGTTGTAGTCAGCAATAAGTATCTAGCCGAAACAATCGTATTTCTTTCGACAAACGTGAACGCGAACTGCAGAGCTAATTGTGGCCCATCTGCAGCTAACTGCGGCCCATCTGCAGTCTTCTGTGTCATCTCTAGAAGTTGTTGCATAAAAAACATTGCTATATCATCCCGTTTTAACATGTGTTCTTGAAATTTACGGTTTTTCTGTTACGTTATCTCTTTCGAATGTGTCATGAGTACGTCAAACCGCGATAGAGAGAAGAAAAATATAAAACAGGAACAGTAAGCAGGGACTAAATTTACATGTAAGGTGAGCGTTTGCACCGCCGGAGAACCGTCTAAATAAATAAATAAATAAATAAATAAATAAATAAATAAATAAATAAATAAATAAATAAATAAAACCTGTTGAGTACGCAGCACGCACAATACTGTCGGGACCTCACCACTGCCACCGCTTATCGTGGTTCATCGCTGCCACCATTTGTCGTGGACTTGTGTCGCCTTCAGGCCAGGAGTCCACGGGGCAGGAAACTATTTAATCCACGGGAAGAGTACGAGGAGTTGCTTTGGGGATGAGAATATTTACATTTATTTACAGCATGGTAGCTTATGGCCGAATCTCTGCCGAATCTCAATCAATCCTGGATCCCGGGGTTCTCCCGTGGATTAAATAGTTTGCGTCGTCCTGCGACGCCTTCTAAGGAGGACCCAGTTGACGCTTGTCCTCCAATCAGAGGTTGAGGGTCCAAAGGGGAAGAGGGTTGTGCACCGCCCCTTTAACTTCGAAGGTCGCCGAGGCAATCCTTATCTCAGTCGGATCATACGACGACGGCAGGACCCCTTTCGGTGAGGATAACTCGCCACCCCCTGCTGCGGTAACGTGGAAGTCATTACCGGAGACCGGCTCGTTACCGGCTTTCGAGACGTCCGTCATCTCGTCTCCGGTTTTCTGTAGCGGCAAACGAGCTTGTGGTGGCGCCGGAGGTTATAGTAGGACATCAGATTGCCGTATGTACTGTGTGTATACATGATTCTGTACAGAATTTTGGGAATAAGGATCGCGGAATCTACATCGATTGCTCACAAATGTGCGCGAGCAACATCGGCGCATTTTTCTTAATAGTTCCGAGTGTATTATTACTCCGCGGGCGATTACACTCCGCGAGTGTATTATTACTCCGAGGGCACAAACTGTGTAGGTGAGACCACCCAATCAAATATATCTCACGCTGCAACTGTGCTGAGTCCTTTGCGCATGCGTGCTTGTTAAGAGCGGAGCTCTTTAAGCTGGCCGTCCGTCGTAACTCATGAACAGAGCAGGAACTATTATCTTCAGGAAATAAGTGCGCGGTGCACCTCAATGAAATGCACGGCATTTGCGCGAACACTTTGTTCTTCTCTTGTGCTCGTGCCGTCATCCCTCTACTACATAATGGCGGATGCTTTTCGTAGCATACCATGCAGTGTTATAGTATAGCAAGGGAAGGTAAGGAGGAGGAGACAAAGTGAAAAATTGTCGTATAGCAAGGGGGTAGGAAATTCAAGTGAGGGCAAGAAGAAGCGGAAATAGTAAAGTATAGGATAGCGTTGCATAGTTCTTTCCCTCGTCCTCACCCTCATTTTCCTTTCGAAGGAAAATGAGGGTGAACAGCGAGTGACGTGGTAAATGACGTGAATTAGTTCAGGCTGTAGAAGCACGAAGAAAGTAGGTTGACTACAAGCGCCACCTTTTGTCCAGCCTTGCATCACTACTGCAAACTGACCAGGTCTTTTAAGGATAATTTCAGTTTTTTCCAACATATTGGGTCAAGTATTCGTTAGATTTATGAGCACTTTTTATTATTCCGTATTTCGGCCTAAATAGGCACTGTGTGTGTCGTTAGAGAGTAAAATATTGTATGAGCTTTCTAAAGTTTTCTTGCTTTTAAGAGCTTGCAACGTGCGGTCGCGCACAGGACGGTAGTTAAGGTTAAGGTTCTTATGTCTTTCTTTCGTTGTTTACGCATAGGTGCTAAAAAACGTACTCCGGTTATAGTAATTAGATATATCCATCGATTTGTGTGCAAATGTTTCATTTCTCTCTGCAGGATCACAAGACCAGCCACCAAGTGAAGGTAAGCGTGTTCTTTATTCGGAGGTCTATTACTGTAGAACCAAGCATTAGCTAACACCTCCTGTCTTCATATCCGGAATAAGTGTTTTCATAATAAGTGTTTGGTACGCGCATTGCCATGTTTATGATGACTGGGTCGCGCTGATCCTTGCATTTTATCACAAATGTTATATGCATCATGTGTCTTCTCTGTTTGTATGTTTTGCGCAGTTCCGTGGGTTTATAAGCGAATGTCTCTTCGGAAATTAAATCAGTTGATAGAAGCGCTCGTCCTTGTGTGGTCTACTCTTCGTGGTCGTGTGCTTGTGCGCTAAAAAAAATTGTGAAAAAAATGGACCTTATATTTCATTAGTAAATTTTCCGGACTCCTCCAAAAACAAATAATTGCGTGGTGTTTGGAAACTATTATTCTTAGCTCTTTCGCGACACGCGAATTGGTGATTGGATGCACCAACTACATAAAATGTAGACATAACCAGGGGAAGGAGAATGTATTTTCGCATACTAATACTAATAGAATAAAGGAAATTGTCTAACTGTACCACGCCACTAAACCCTGCTGGCTATGACACTCGGCTGCTGACCCGAGGGCCCCGGGATCGAATCGCGGTCGCGGAATATGCAATGAAAATCACGGTCGCGGAATGCAAATATGCAAGTCACGGTCACGAAATATGCAATGTTGAGGTCTGCCTAATGATGTTAGTGCACGTTAAGGAACCCCTAGTGGTCAAACTTTCCGGAGCACTTCCACTACTGTCTCTCATATTCATAACGTTGTTATAAGCCGTAGAACCCGAGAAATCAGTGATCATATCCTATACAGTATTCATCCTTTTAACGATAGAACGTTTCGCTCACAGATCTCAACGTCGCCTTTTTTTTTTTGTTTAGCCACTATAGGTTATGCAATTTTCCGAGCCCTACTCAGGTTGATTCTGTCTTACTCTGGGAGCTTCCCAATTTCATCGCCCTGTGGAAACTTTATTCCGCATCATAGTCTAGCCTATGAACGTTATTGTGCAATAATTTGCCTGAATTCACGTTACTCTGCCCAAATCCGACTTATTCCACCTTAATCAAAAAGTTCTTTGGTTGTAGTCTTATCAAGGTTTCTTGTTCCACTTCTCAAACTCCTGGGCAGGGAACTTCGCTAGTGTTTCTCGTTTGCCAAGTATCGCGCAGCTTCATGGAGTGCATCCTGACGAAAGTTCCTTCATAAGCTATCGCTCTAGGTGCAAAGAAATTAACAGAAATGCCACTGTGTTTACGAAGGGTAAACCATGCCGTATTCATGCACAGTATATTAGAAAAAAGGGCCAGGCCTGCGCGGAACCGCAGGACAGTGACAGCGTAAGCTGGAGGAGCGACCTTCTTAGAGGCCATTTTAAACGCTTGAGGAAACTAGTGATATGGGTAAGAGGAATGAGGCTGACGTAGAGGGAAACGTGAAGTGGATGTAATATGTGAGGTGATCAAGAAAGATGAATATAATGTCCCTTCTACCGAAACCACGCATCACCATACTGCCTGATTGCCAAGAAAAGTAGTTTTGGGCAATCAACCCCGGAAACTTAACATACATCACGCACCCAGCCGATCTGCCCTTTTCGGCACACACACCAGCATAATGTTGCGAAGCAAAACGCTTATAAATCATGATCCGGGTCGCCACCTCCTCTTCTACTTTTGTCTCCTGGACAGGTGAACTGTAGATATCTAAATAAATAAGCAAGCGGTATACTTGGGCCTGCTTTCACCTGGAGTGAAAGCCTCGAACGTTAAAGGTTCCGATAGTGAGCGACAAGTTACTAGCCATCGTTATGTACCAAGATGGAGGCAGGGCCGGAGCATGGTGCTACCATGTAGTACGTATAGCTCAGCGCTAGACGCCTCTGGAGCCATCGGGCTTTCTGGCGTAATTTTTCCTCAGCTCCATCGCCTTTAAATGCGCTCTTTTCGTAGGTATGGGTCCATTCCTGAGGCTCAAGCGTTGCGCGAATATCGTCGCTGGTGGTCTGTCTGTCTAGCTGGCGTCAGGTGCGCCTTCAGGAGACTTCTCGCACAGTCGCTTGACCGCGGAGCCAATAGCAGACATGCCAGATGCTCGCTGCCATAGCAACTCCCGTCGTGCAGCTGCTTCAGTCCCATTGGTTGGTTTGCACGTCGCGTCTCTTGCAGCGTCCTTGTTGGTGACTACCGTTGCAACTGCACGCTTCGTAATGTCGGACGCACTTTGATCTTCCTGCTCCTCCGTTAATGAAATTGAAGAGTCCATTACACTGACTGCGTTGCTTATGCTTAAAACATTCATGGAGACACATTAGAATGCCAAAATAGAAAGAGATTGACTTCTTGGGTTTTATGTCCCAAACCGACGATATGATTATGAGATAATAACTTGCCTGAAGAGGCCTATCAGTCTCCGTTAGTCCAGTTCTGGGCAATTTTGCCTTAGAGTGATGGGGGATAGGTTGCAAAAAACGAATAAAGCGCGGGAACCCTGTGTGATATCCAATGTAGAACGGTAGCAGCAGACATTTTGGTCGTTACAGGACCTGGGCATGACCGCTGATGCGTTGGGATGGTCGATTGATTACTGGGATTTAATAACGTCCCAAGACCACGATCTGATTATGAGAGACGTCGTAGTGTAGGGCTCCGGCAAATTCGACCACGTGGGCTTCTTTAACGTCCACTGAAATAGCATAGTACAGGGGCCTCGACGTTTTGCCTCCATTGAAATGTAGCCCCTCAGATCAGCAGCCGGATACCATAGTCACTAGACCACCGTGGCGGCGCAGAACACAAATAGAGACAAGGCTAAACAACAAAACAACCTTGCGCTGACCAGCATCTCCGCTGCTCTGCTGAAATACTCTGAAATACACTGAAATTCTCGGCTAAAAAAAGAAGAGAACGATGGCCGGTATTGTTACCAGCAGTTGAAAAAAGTTCGAACAACCTGCATTTTGCGCTCGCAAACCAACGCTGACAAGTAAGCACAATACAGCCAAACCTTTTCACTGGCGCGTTGCAGCTGCTAAAGGGATGGCGTTGTCTTTTGCGCCTCTCACGGCCACAGAATCCGCGTAGACGAACTGGCACACCACCATTTTTCGTGAGGGTGCGGATTCCAATCGCGAACCAGCGGATTTCAAGACCACTGCATTAATTAATGCAGCCGCGGTCGGTTTATCAATTGTAAGCCAGCGCTATTTTACGTTGTGTCATTTTGCTGCCCCTTCCTTTAAGTTATTCGCGCTGTGACGCGACTACAACAAACAGTATCTCATTTTTGTTTAAGCACCGCAAAAGTCTGTTCTCATCAAGTTCTCATCAAGTTGTTCTCATCAAGTTGAATGACATCGGCTGCAAAGTTAATTCATTCACCTGTTTGCATATGCTCATGTTCCACGGGCCTAGGACAGCGGGTGTGTGCTACATGTGATCGCATCATTGTTAATGATGGGTTTTCTGAGAATTAGGTTACGTTAGTGACACCAAGATAAATCTTTGGTTTTCGTTGGTTTCCGTCATATGTTCATGACCTGCCATACCAATTTTTGTTTATACGAAGTTAGCCAGAGGCCAGGAGAGCGCCCAGCCGTAGGCGGCTGATTAGATAGATAGATAGATAGATAGATAGATAGATAGATAGATAGATAGATAGATAGATAATTTGTTGAGTCAGCCATTTTATATTATGTGGAACGCCCTATTAACATATCGCAGTGAGCGGTTGTGTGCATGTCTATTACATTTGTTTAAATGGAAGCTTTTTGGTGACATGGATTCTTTTTGGATAAGGTGAAGATGGACTCCAAGGGGCAGTAGAAGAAGAATCACAGCAAGAAGCAGAGCCGGAAGGTGGTAAGGACGATAATCGAAACCTCTTCTAATAATGAAGATAATTTAGTGTTACTGCAAAAGAAGGGAAGTATCTTGCGCTATAAATACCATGAAATGTAATAAATCAAATTTTTTGCAAGAGTAGCCTATTTGCACCCTTGACAATGATTGGCGGAGAATCATTCTGTATTCGCACATAGAGAGGCTTGCACGAGGTCTGGTTGGTGGGGAAATGGGGTGCACGAAAGGTTAAAGATCTGTTCATTTGTAGCATCCGTAAACCATATTCTAGGAGCAGTGAATTCGAACTGTTTTGCTTATAATACCAGCCATCTTTTAGTTGAAATCTATTTGTCCTCTTCGGCAACAGAGAACAAACTCCGATGATATATATGCCCATAACGGCACGCAAAAATGACAGTAAGCACTTGACGAGTTCATGAGTCAACATAACTGGGTACTTATCATCATCATCATCATCATCATCATCATCAGCAGCAGCAGCAGCAGCAGCAGCAGCAGCAGCAGCAGCAGCCGTAGCCGCCCGCCTGCTTTAAATCCCCTGGAGGAGGACGCAGTCCTCTCCTAATATTCTTAAATTCGTCTTGTCGTGGGCGACTTGGTTGAGCTTTATGCCTACGTATCTTTTTAATCTCCCCATCGAACCTCTCGCGTGCCTCTGCTGCGCTTTCCTTCTGTTAGTATTCATACTGCTGTTCTCACTTTCGATTGGTTGTCTGGTCGTTGCATGATATGTCCTGCCCAAGTCCACTTTTTTGTTTTCATTCACATAAGAATATCAGTACTCCTGTCTCGCTCCTTTATACATTCCACTCACTTTCTCTGTCTTAAATGCGCAGAGGAGTTGGCGGCCAGGCCCCGTATGACCGCTATACCTGCGTGAACCTAGCCTCTTCGTTTAAACGAAGTTATCTGTCTCTCTTTTTCTTTTGAAACTGCAACTATGATTTTTCTTTTGTTCGATACCATATATGGTGGTCCACAATTTAATGTCAGCTTAAGTTCTCTTTTTTTCTATTTGCTTTCCTTTCTTCGGGCGGTTCGGAGAGGGGGGAGGGGGTATTCTCCATATTCGGTACTGTTGCTAGTACGGGGAGAATGCAGTGGTTATACGCTTGTCGTGTTGAGGAACGTGGGAAGTTTCCGGCCGTGATTCGGGAGTACCTGCTGTATTCGCTGCGGCATAATCTATTCGTTCAGCGAATTTCGTTTTCGTGAGTAGGACCTGCCGTTCACAATCGGCACAGATATACGGACTTTTGTGCGTACTCTAGACTACGGTCGTCAATTAAAAATTTCGCTCATTATACAAAGTGTTGATAATCATGCTGATTCCTTGGATAGTCATCTTTAGTTCTAGTTCACACCTTCTCCACTTAGATATTCAATAATTTGTCAGTAGCTTGTGCCATCGTAGCGAAGAGCACGATATCGATGGCCAATATAATTGCCGAGGTACTGTCCGCCAATTTTAATTCCCCTGTCTTCTCAAGCTAGCTGCTTGAACGCTTTTTTCTAGCATGCTGCGAATGCCATTATAGAGATTGTATAGCCTTGTCGGACGTCTTCCTTGATCGAAAGTTTTTCGCTTTCTTGGAGAAAATAACAGGTTTAGAATCTTTGTAGACGTTAGTGACAGTTTTCATGTATGTCCGAGGTAGCCCTTGTCATTGTAGGCCTTCTGAAACTGCTTGTATTTCTAATAAGTGTAAGGCTTTTTCGTGTTCTGTAGAAGCCATATATAACGAAGCTTGTTATACTCAGCGAATTTCTGTTATATGTTCGACAGTATAATTATGACCAGTTGTGGAATCTTACTTCCTGAAACCAGTTAGTTCTCTTGTTATGGCCGAGCGTGTTCCTTGTCGTAGTGGAACTTACATTCGATAGAAAGTTGATTACTGAAAGTAGATTGATTGGTCAGTAATTCTTGAGGTCTTTTGTGTCGCCTTTCTTCTCTATTAGGACTATATTGACCTTTTTCCAAGTGGCTGGCACATTAGATGCCTTAGGAGATATTGGGAGGAGTCAGCCGATATTTTTAGTGTTATCTCTCCTCTATCTTTGATCAAGTCGACTGTTATACCGTTTCTATCGAATTCTTTTACCCGAGCCAAGCCTTGTACAGTTTTCTGACGTCATTGGTGGTTACACCCTAGGGTAGTCGTCACTCTCTTCCCTTTGGATCCTCCTAAACTTGAGTTCAGTTTAAGAGCTCTAGATCTCTGGGTAGAAATGTTCTACTACCATCACTGTTCCATTTAAGTCGGTGATAACAATGCCCTGCTTATCATTTGGTGCATGCAGTTTTTTTTGTCCTTAGCACAATTTCCTTCTGACAAATCTTATTCTGCTACTTTTTTTCTAGCGCCTTTTCTACTTCTTTCACGTTGTATCTGAGCGTAGGTTTGTTGATCACTTCGAAAGCTCTGCAACTTCTATTTTTTATGCTTTTCGCACGTCACTCTCATTCCTTGTCGTTTCTTTAATAAACATGTAGTATTAGGAGAAAACTTGCCTACTTTGCTTTGCCTTCAATTTCGAACGCCGTTTCCGATATAACATTGTTTACCTGAGTCCTTCTATATTTTCCTCTCCTTCTTCTAAAGCGTCAGACCAGTTCTCCATGGCATTCCTAACTTCCCGCGCTATTGATTTGTCTATTTCTTACCTGGTTTTTTAGTAAACCATTTTGTTCTTGTCCTTTTCAAATAGAGCGAAATTGCTCACCCTTACTTGTGATCACTGAGCTTTATTTTCGTCACAAATTTTGTTTTGCATTGTGCCCGGGTGTGCACACATTATAAAATGTTTTTCTTTTTTTTCTGTCTGGTCTTCTCAGCCCAGTTTCTATTCTTGTGCTCGTAAAGAATGTGTTCACTATCCACAGTTTCGTGTTTTTTTCTTTTTTTGCAAATTCACCTACGTGTTCCTAATTCGGTTATCATGCTTGTTCCTACTGGGGCGTTAAAATAACTCATGACTATTGTGCAATGGGCTAATATTCTTCTCATTGCTAGTTCAATATCCTCAGAATTTTCTACTTCCTAGCCACCGGATTCCTGGTCGGGGCGTGTTTTCGTATTATTTTCCATCCATATCTCTTAATTATATTACACCGCATCGCATGCTACGTTTTAATTGATACTGTAAAGTTCGGCTCTGATAGTAGGGATATTTTTGCGTATTAGAAACCCTACGCCATGTTCTCTGTTTTCTGGGGTCTTCCGTAGCATGAGAGATGAACTTTCTTAACACCGTATATGCTTCGCCTGTTCCCCTAAGTTCGCTAATGCCAATGACATCTCGGCTAACGCCATCTTGTTCCTCGATTTGCTCTGGAAGTGCAGCTTCACTTGAATGTTACCGCTCGCGGGTCTAGCAATTATTAGCACGCTCTGCTATGGCACGGGGATGACCGCCGCCTTGGTCAAGTGTCATGAGTATGTGCGAGAAGCCGTGTGAGTTATTGAGGTACCGTGCCCGTCCGGACGCCATACTACGACGGAACGGAGGGGGAAAAGGGAACTAAACAGAAAGGAAAAATAATAAAAAGGTTAAAAACAAGAGACAGGGAAAAAGCAAAAGGAAACGTAGGAAGGGGATTTGAACCTATGGCTCCCTCTTTGAAATCGGAATTTGGCCTAACTGTTAGGAGGTTGTGTACTCAACAGTTCAGTGTTAAGCACGGAACTCTTTCAGACGGGGACGGGACAAAAAGGGATCACACACACGAGCGCTGTGCTGTCTGCGTCTGAAAAAGTTCCGAGCTTAGCACTGAAACACCACGTTCTGGATCATGTTTCGGTGACGACAGAACTATTAAGCGCGCAGAGAACGGCATAGCAACACTGAATGAAATCTCTCTATTCAATTCGCTTCTGCATCTGTTTACCTTTCAAGTGAATACATTCAGTGCTGGAGCATAAGTATTCCGAAACCGCATTTGCATTTGAACTACCAAATTTGAGGGAAAGTACGGGATATTTTCTCTCTTTTCTCAGAAAGCGTGAAGGGGCAATACAAATGTACTAGGCCGAGTGTGCCTAGCTTCACGCACCTTGTGGCATGCGCGAATGGGGAAGCTGGTTAAGCTTCCCTTTCTAGGTGCTCCTTCTTGTTACTGAGCGCAGACATAATTTTGAAATTGAGTGCTTGCGTTTGTGATTGTTAGAATATAATGAAAAATGGTATGCGTACCAATTCTATAGGCCAACAGAACAGCACTAGCAGAAACCAGCATGACAGATACGGGTAGCGTGAATGACTAATATAATAAGTCACAAGACACCTTCGAAGGGTGCATCTCGAAAGACTGACAGTGACAATTTTTGGCTTCACCTGTAATGAAATACTGTTGTCATAGTCACATGTGATTGCGTTGTCTTCTGTTTTGTCTGTCGAACTGACTAACCACTGGAATGAGTGTTTACCAAAAAGGGTTTTCCTGTATTCATGTCAGTAATAAATAAAAAAAATACGCGGCTGTCCTCAGATCTTCGAGAGATCCATGTATATATGCGTCGACAGCGCACTTCTGGCTTTCATATAGCAATCTAGATGCAAGGTTGCCTTGTTGGCAGCAATATGTTTCAAAGATACAGTGGCTTGGCTCACCAGGGCCTACAATATTACGTCTGCATTTTTACCATTGCTAAAAAACACCAATAGACCGTGATACTCGATCGTAACGTTGAAAGTTGCGGCATATATGCCTCAAACAACTCGTTATTGGCATTGATCGTGAAAGCCTAAATGCGAGGCGTTGTATTGAATGAGACAAAACATTGATTGGCAGTTTTACTGTTTGGCTGGTTACGTGATGGGAATTGTTACAGAAATTGTTAACGGAAGTGTTTGTCCACGAGCTTACGCGTTCGAGCGCTTTTTTTTTTTTACGCAGACAATGCGGAGGATGGTTCTGCAGGTACCGGAGGCAATGGTAAGGGTTTGTTCTGCGTATTTCTACAGCATTACACAATTCTAGCTGTATCACTCTAAAATGGTTATTGTGCTGTCGATGCTGTGTTGTCTCACTGAATACGTCGCGCTTAAAAGGGAAAGTTGGGCTTCATTCGGATTTGAAAGGCGGTGCCCTTGTCATGAAGCGCAAGTGCACAATTCACTTGCCATTAAGCCACTAAAACTAGCAGGCTTTTTATTGCCAAGTCTGGTCCCAGTCTTTCACCACTTTCATGGATCTTGCATTGTTAGGAGCTCTGAATTAGTGCATCATCCGCGGCGACTAGCGCGTAGACGGGGCTCCGGAGTGCCAAGAAGCTTAACATGTGGTACTGAATGGGGCTTCTAAGATCTCCGTTATGGCAGACTGGTAATACCTACGGTTTATGGCTGCAATGTCCTTTGTAGTGACTTTAGGACCAAACGCTGACAGGATAAGGAACAGCAGAAAATCAAGTTAAGAATTACGTGTGTTTGTGAAGATATAATACTCATTAGTCTTTCTACAAAGGGAAAAAGAAACGAAAACTTGAGATTCTCGCACGATGATAATTAAATTAACAGATACCAACTTGAATTGGCGCTGCAGTATTGACGCAGTCTATGTGTCTAGTCTATCCAGCGTAGCCCATAGAAGACTGCCTGCAATGCTCGCTGAGAATTCTCACTGTGCGCTGTTAAATTACAGAATTTCAATGCCTTTTGTTTCGGAAGACTTGTGTATAGTCCGCGCCTTTTTACCTTCCACAAATTAACTTTATCATAGCATACACTCGGCGCCAGAACCTCTCAACAAAGTTTTGATACATCGACGACCTCGTAGCAGTTGGGAGAGAGAGAGAGAGTAAACATTTATTTTAACGAAGTGAGGCATGTTCCTCGTAGGGTGGAGCCCTTAGTTCAGGGCCCCATTGGCTCGCGCCACTCCACGTGCTCGCTGGATCAGCCGACGCTGCTCCTGCGGCGCTGAGCTGGTCAGCGCAGTCTCCCAAGAGGAATGTGAGGGTGATGGGATAGGGGAACAGCCCGGTGGACAATTGGGAACGCGGAGTCAGGGCTATTACCGATTCGATACATTACTGGGCAAGCTTGTGCCCAACATAGACGTAACCCTCATCGTACGGCGATAGCGGCGACCGCACTAAAGTGTCACCGAGAACTCGTCTGCAAACGAAACATGTGTGTACACAAGACATGCGTCAGTGTACGTTCTACCATTATTGTTAGGGGTTTTGTAAGTTCCAGGCTGTTCGTACGTTCTCGTGTTTGGCACCCGATCAGATTAAAACTAATAATCGCTGAGCCTTTACGAGCTTGAACCGCTATGTAAGGGGTTTACACGTCTAAAGTATCCAACCCGTCTCCCTCCCCTCGATTCGCCAGATTACGGCCTGTGTGTGAAGACAGGTTTCACTTTCGTGTTATACCGATTCCTGTGAGAACAGCATCAACCACATTTTTTACCTTCTTTGCACAATTTGCTAAGCATGTGTTTGTAGCCCCGATCATAACCCATGCAGCACAGATGCTCGGGCCAATATTGTTTTCTTGTTGGCTTACGAAGGTCCAGTGGAGGCCCTGTGGTGCCACTCATAAGCCAGCATTGGAGATGCCATCTATTACGGCCTCAAACAATGGCCCATCGTAACCATTCAACTTGCAATATTGGTTCTTCCCCCCTGTGACGAAGGCAAAAGTGGGCCATAGTTGCCAGTCAGCATACATTATTGGTGGGGCCAGTCCACAAGGATGGTAATGATGGGTCAGTTTCCACATAGTCGTATCAATATTGGTTATGTAATGGCGGCAGGCTATATATATTGTCCACTCAATCTCACCGCATCGCCAACGTTGGACTTCCAATGTTTCGTGTCGGACAATATTGTCCGCACACAAAAGTTATAGCATCAATGTTGGTAACTTTCGTAACTGCACATGCTATATCCATAACAAAGGTTTTTTCAGTTTTACTAATATGAAGGGACCACTAGCTTGAGTCAGTGCCGCGAATGAGTATAGAAAAGTCATAGTGTTTGTATTCAGTGCCGCAGGAAAAATTATCTCTAAACTTCCATAATTATTTATTTGCGCAAGTTCTAGCTAAGTGTATGCGAAGTAGGCTAGAACTTGCACGTTCAAAGTTGAACAAGCTTCATCTACAGTGCCATTACATTGTCCAAAATGCCCAGCAGAACGTTAGTGGCTTCCGAGCCCACGTGCATGACATAGCAGGCCAGTTTCTCTGTTGTCATTTGTCATAGCAATATTTGTAAAATAATGGAAGTAGGTTGGAAGTATGTCCAGTGATTCTAGCTGTGCTTCGAGACAATATTGTTCCGACATATATGTTGTCGCGCCTGTGTTGTTCGCATTGCGAAGTACAACCGACATATTGGAAACAATCATTTCTTTTTCATTAAGAAACAACGTTAATATATATGTATATATTCTATACACTCGCATAATTAGTGCCCACGCGTAATTTCTGCACTCGCAACTTTATGTCGGGCTTACGCAAAAATATTACTTGAATGCTCTCCCCGTGACACCCAGGGCCACGTGGCGCAGGCTAGCACTGTCATTTTCAGTATTGTGTTCGGTAGTCCAGGCTTCGCAATAGCCGGTCGCATTTTGGTTGTTTAGTGGCGACATGTAGGTGATACCTACAAAACAAA
>JABSTT010004508.1:0-25303 GCA_013339685.2 Hyalomma asiaticum
CATGGTTAATCTGTTATTTTATTTCCATTTTTCTTCCGTCATGGTTTATATTTTTCCATTACAAGATATTCTAGTCGATTCCATCCAGCAGCTTGTTAATAAATCAGCTTTTTTATTGTTGTTTTATCCTTTCTGCTGTGGTGATTACCATTTTTACAATATGGAGTGGCGTTATAGTTGCGTTACACACAGGTAGTAGAATCCCTCGGGGTTGTAAGTGTGCCGCCTTGCTGTTAATCGAGAGGCTACGGTGTCGCATCGTGACTCGCCGCAGCCGATCACGTGCTCTGTCCAGGCAGACTTCATAGCATTCCCTGTACAGACACACGCCTTCGTAGCCGCACTCTCTCCCCTTCCTGTACCTCTACAACACCTTTTTACTCTGATGAAGGCCGTTTCACCGGCCGCAACGTCAGTAAAGTTATATTGCTTTTGTTAATCGTGTGAATAATCTCTTTTGCAAATATTTATTCGGGCTCAAGGAAATCTTCTTTCCGATATATATATATATATATATATATATATATATATATATATATATATATTATATATATATAGTGAACATGTTGTAGTCGTTTGCAAGACTACACAGTTCGTTGAAACTTGAAATCTGTGATTGACATTTGCGCCAACACAAACGTGTTCAATGTCACGCATTACAGAACTTTCTCTTTTTTTTAGGGCCGAAGCTCCTTGTGCCGTGGGTCTGTCCATCCTCAGTCTGTAGTAGCCACCTCTAGTTCGTGAAGTGCTCACTAGATGGCGTGATGGCGCGGCGGTGCTCGCTTCATTCAGATGTATGGGAACGCGTAGTATGGGAGTCTGTCTGTCTTTCTGTCTGCTGTCTGTCCGTCCGTCCGTCCGTCCGACCGTCCGTCCGTCCTCTGTCTGTCTGTCTGTCTGTCTGTCTGTGTGTGTGTCTCTCCGTCCGTCCGTCTGTCCGTCCGTCCATCCGTCCGTCCGTCCGAGCGCTGCGGTGCTGCTTAGCTAGTACGTGAATTGATCAATAGATGGCGCGGAGGCGCTCGCTGCGTGCTCTAGTGCGATAGGAGAGCGCTAGATGGCGACACACAGTGTTTGTCACGTCTTTGATGATGTACTGGGCAAGATTCACGGAAGATTCACGGTTTCTACCGATGAACTTCCGGAGCTTCGCCCACTCATCATCATTCACTCCGTGGATATGCTTGGATTTTTTGTTGTTGTGCTGTCCGTGCTGCTCCTGCATTCAGGGGAAACTCCTTCGATTTTTGTAAGAGGAGAAAATCATATTCTCTGTTCTTACATTTTAGCCAGACTTCGTGAAGAATGTGGAGCTATCTTGACACTTTGCCTACGTTATTTTTGCACGCTCACCAAATTTCTTTACAACTCTCAAAACAAGTACATGGCGAAGAAGATTCGGCAGTTCAAAGAAGCCAGAAAAGGAAAAAGAAATGGAACCGAGCTCACGTTTTTAGACAGTAAACTAGGAGCAGAGAAATCAATAACCGCACAGGGCATTCCTAGAGGGAAGCAGTTGCGGTGCAAAGATAACTACCGGTGAAATGTCAGAAGCAGCCCGGTGACCTATGGTCGCATGGGAGAAATGTTTTCCGGGTTAGCGCCCCCTCACGTGACCTAAGTGTGTTTCACGCAGATTAATTTCTCATGCCCCGCAGGCGCTTTGGGCGACCTTGACCATGCGGTAAGGGAACGGAGTAATTTCCGGCGGCTTGGTCTGCTCAGGCGGGCGACCGTTATTTCTTCCAAGGCGATGGAGTCGGGCGACAATAAGGAAAAAACCCGGAAGGCTGAAAGACAATGAATGACGTTCATTTCTTTTTCTATTGGCTTCCCTTACTGTCGCTAGGATTTCCTAGTTCTGAGAACACGCTTGTCGAAGCCACCATTAA
This sequence comes from Hyalomma asiaticum, assembly GCA_013339685.2. Lineage (NCBI taxonomy): Eukaryota > Metazoa > Arthropoda > Arachnida > Ixodida > Ixodidae > Hyalomma > Hyalomma asiaticum. Next base: position 1,896 of record JABSTT010004508.1, read on the forward strand.
TCACTCTCTTGCCAGTACACTTTTTATCGCGGTACGTCGGGTGTCATTATCACTGTTTTTTCTTCTTTACTGTGGTCATCCCTTTCATGGCCTTCTTAATCGCTCGAATGTGTTGTGTAATGTAGAAGCAATGGGCGCACTTAGATGCTTTACTTGTTCCGGAGAATGGCTTTATTTTGTTGGGTTTTATATGTGGCCGGAATCATTGCGTTGACGAAATATTTCTTCTTTTAGGAGCGAAGCTCCTTAGGGTGTGGGTCGTTCCCTCCTCTGTAGTAGTAGTATGTATGTAGCCAGCTCTAGTTTTATGAAGTGCTCCCTAGATGGCGTGATGGTGCCGCGTTGCTCGCTTCATTAAAATGTATGGGAACGCGTAGCATGGGAGTCTGTCTGTCTGTCCGTCTGTCTGTCTGTCTGTCTGTCTGTCTGTCCGTCCATCCGTCTGTCTGTCTGTCTGTCCGTCCGTCCGTCCGTCTGTCTGTCTGTCTGTCCATCTGTCTCTCCGTCTGTCTGTCCGTCTGTCTGTCCATCCGTCCGTCTGTCTGTCCGTCCGTCCTAGCGCTGCGGTGCTGCTTAGCTAGTACGTGAATTGATCAATAGATGGCGCGGAGGCGCTCGCTACGTGCTCTAGGGTGATAGGAGAGCGCTAGATGGCGACACACAGTGTTTGTCACGTCTTTGATGATGTACTGCGCAAGATTCACGGAAGATTCACGGTTTTCCCGATGAACATCCGGAGCTTCGCCCACTCATTATGATTCACTCCGTGGATATGCGTGGATTTTTTCCATGAGTGCTTCGACGCAAGCGAGGCATGGTAGGTACGATACGCAGCAAAGCAGTCGTGAGATCCTGATTTGATACTGCATCTTACGCAACATAGCTGCAGTTGGTTGTTATAGTACCTAAGAGCCTTCTAATATCTCTAAGATGCATGGCTCATACAAGTAGCTCGAACTGTGGGAGCAAAACCTGCTCTACAAAAACTTTGTTGTAGGGAATAATCTGCAGCTACTAGCCGATCGGCGTATTGAGGCGCGATTAACTATGCTACCACGTCTTCCATTAGAAAAATACTATTAGCAGGCGGACCTATTAGACCAAACATATTCTTCGGCGCACATTAGTGTGAAGAAAGTCGAAGTTTGCATATTTTTTCCAGGCTCGGGAGAATGATTTCAGGTGTCGCCCGGAAACTGACGCCCGAGTTCATAAGAAATGTCGACGACCTGCCACGGCTATATCATGTTTTACCCTGTCTCACAAATGCGTGCGCTGAAATTATGCCAACGTTGAGGATCCTGATCATCGTCATAATCCTTTCTGTAATCCTACTGACTTAAGAAAACGGCAAATTTGTAGTTGGAGTTACTTGGTGTAATGCATGTTGAACACCCTGACTCGTTTTCTTATTCATTTTACGGCAAAGCTGCATGTGCCTACAGTCGGTTAAGATCTAAGCACAAAAAAATACTCCAGATCCCACGCATTATGGGAACCGCTGTCATGCGAAGAAGTCAGCGAGGGCATGGCCTGTGATGACTTGTTCCACATTTGGTCAAGTGTGACCAGTTGGATCCTGGTCCTTTTGCAAAGCGCATGAGAAGCCACTCTTGAGAATGCTTCATGTTGGCTAAACAGGAACGTTGGCAGCACCGTGGCGTCTCAACTGTAGCTCATGGTACGACGTAATTTTGGAACTCACGTTAGTCCAAAGCACAGACTTCTGTTTTTTCGAAGAAAAATGCCTAGTAGGTGTGTTGATGTGATACTATAAGCATCGCTCGTTGAAGTATTCCTACGTGATTAAGCAAAGTTGCACACAAGCATACCGAATGCTAACAGGGCATATGTACTACTGTTGTGGTGCTTATCGCATATTAGAAGCGCATTTAACGTTCGTAACACAAGCACCGTCACTAAAACTGCAGGCGCAGCAGCTTTATTTATTTACCCTAATACCGTGTGGGAGAAGCCATCGTAGCCTAGTGGTGGCGTGCTTGATGGGTACCTAGAGGGCCCTTGTTCGATACCCCACTGTACCACTCGGCTAGGTTTCTTGTGTGTCTGTGTGCTTGTTATGTCTGCATTTCGATAACATGAGAGGACAAACAATGTTCCTCCTTCGCTCTAAGAGCGGAGCTTCTTAAGCCAGTCGTCCCGCGTATTGGACGATTCTGGAGGCAGTGCACCATGTGAGGTGAAGAAAACAACGCGCGATTCGGTAATCGTGACGTATGTGGCGAGCATGTCATGTTAGCGGCGTAAACATAAGTCTTTCATGTTCCTCATACATTCATACCCTACCTACCAAATTTTTGCGTTTACCCAAACAAGCCGACCAGGAGAGCACCGAGACGTAGCCGGCTAGATAGATAGATACGGTCAAAGTGACTTAAAGGGACAGACAACTTGGATTGAAATGACCCCACTAGCGGAAGTGGTGTGTGTTGCATGGGTTCTAACGACGCTACTTTTCATCATTTACATTGCTTATAGGGGCGAAGCTCCTTAGGGTGTGGGTCTTTCCCTCCTCTGTAGTATGTAGTAGTAGTAGTAGTAGGTAGCCATGTCTTGTTTTATGAAACAGAAATTACGAAAGTTGTGTCCGAAGCGCGGAATCGAACCAGGGACCCCTCGCTTCCGAACGCGCGGCGCTAGCCACTACGCCAAGAAGCGCACATGGGCACACGCACCACGATGACACTAAATACCCAACATTAACGAAAGACTTTGCGTTTTTAACGCGTTTGTGCTAGCGCGTTACGGCCCATGTAAGAAGCTGGTGTAAGACGGTGTGGCCTCTTCGCCTTATACTCTCTCAGCAGTCATATGATGGCGTCGGCAAACGTGGTGCGCGTTCCGGCCTGTGTAAGGGGCTGCGTAAGACGCCTTTACATGATGATCGACTGGGCGAATTACACGGAAGATTCACGGTTTACCGATGATTCACTCCGGAGCTTTGCCCACTCATCATCATTCACCCCGTGGATATGCTGTGATTTTTTTTATTTTCTTTCTTCATGCAAAGCCGCGAAAACTGACGTTTTGTAACTCAAGCGGCAAACATACAAACTATAGCTAAGGTGCGGTCACGTGACTTTCTAAATATCTCCAAAATATTTTATCTGTTTATTACACGAAACTTTTTATATTATAAGCTTTTTTCTTACTTAAAATGTGCACATAACGTTTCGTTTGCAGCACGCGTTGGCACTGCGCGCTTCTACCGTCACGAGAGAAAGCGGGGTTTCGGATCTAGCTGACCTGGCTTAGCTCGGCTGTCGCCAGGATGGGGGGCGAGCTTTTCATTTCTCCATAAAAGGAACGGTGCCTAAAAATCGGTTGTCAATCCCCTTTAAGTTCGCTAAGACGTGCTTGGCATTTAATATAGGCTCCACATACGGACTCACTGCGCTATTTTCGCATGGTACAGCACAACAGAGGAAATAGTTAATTAAGCTTGACGATAATTTAACTGTATGGAAAATGTACTTCGTAACAATGCAGGGCTAATTAAATAAGGACCCGAAAGCTAAGCGATTACCCTTGTAAAAGAATGGAGTTTGGAGCCTACTCTATTGCATACGCGTTGCTTAAATCGCGTCCGCCTCCCGCGCTGAAATCTGGCACTTAAAAGTTGCAGATGTAAAGGAATGCATTGCGCGTCATTATGCATAAGATACTCAGCTTGAGGCAAAAATTAAAAGCAAAATAGTCATCCCTTTTTGCTTTTTTCGAACGGGTAAAAACTACATTAGTAACGGTGTTTTGCAACTGTTTTGTCTTTCTCACCCACAGTACGTCATTGCCTTTCGTGTTGCGGCAACCGTGTATCAAAGCGAAGTGCGGAAGTGACGCCCGGCCTTTGTTGTTTTGCCGCACCTTGGCAAACATGAAAATAGGACTGCCATTGCATGCAATACGGCGTTGTATGTAGTAGCTGATCCGACGGCTTTTGCAGGGGTGAGACCCACACAGACGTGTGTTCAACGTTGACGAGCGAACACCATGAGAAACGGTAAAACGTGTGAAAACACTCACACGGGTACGGATGATACAGTAATTATGTTTGAGGTACGCGAGGAACGGATGCCGCTGTGCAAATTGCCATTCTTGGATGTTACGTGAAAACACGCCAAAAAACACTCTAAAACAGGCTCCGAACGTTCACCTTGCGGGTACACACAGACTTCTGTTGCGTCGAACACCGAGACGGGGTACATACGACAGGTAATGGTGTATATATATAACTATGAGACTTATCACTTCCATGATACTCCAGTCTATGTTTCGTTCAGAGCCTGACCTTTATCAGCCTCTGACCGTCTTGATAAAGGTCCGGCTCGCACCGAAACGTCCACCAATAAAAGAATATCATTGAAGTGGTACGTCTCATACTTATGTTCATGCGGCAGCCGAAGCCACCTCCTACTTCTCCAAGCCATATATATATATATATATATATATATATATATATATATATATATATATATGCAGACTTGTTGCTTTAGGTCGCATACGAGGACTTACTGGGCAGTAGCCATCTCGCCATAAGGTCACGTTCTACGTGACGCCTCCCGGCAATAGGAGGGTGTTCCACACTCGCCGCCATGGTGTCGATTGGTGCGCTGCCTAACAGTTCCAGGATTACATATACATAACTAGCAATAAAATATACATATACATAACTACCAGCTCAGCGGTAGAGCATCGGACGCGTCATGCGAATGTCGTGGGTTCGGTTACCACCCAAGCCAGTTGTGTCTTTTCGCCCACTTTAATTCCTTACTACTCACTCCAAATTTACAATACCACAATTAGCAACTCCAATAACTCCTCGTATACTTTCCTAGGTTTCAGTGTTTGTTGGTTCATTAAGTTCTATATATATGATCGTGTGTCCTCCTGAGTATCGCATTTTCTTCTCTACTTCTCCTCCTCGCAGAACGAAGTTGCGATAGAGTTGATGTCTTGTCGACTGTCGATTTTCTCATTGTCTCGAGAACCGCGTAAACACTCTCACTACTAATTAAGCGTGCCTTCCCTCTTTACAAAAGACAATATAGCGGGTACCAGGTGGCACTAGGAATAAGTTTTCGTCCTTTTACACACGTATGTGCTATATACACTAATCCTCTAAGCATACCACCAGCCCAAAGCAACAAACGTAGGCGTGCCATACTTTACTAGCGTAGCATCGGTGAAATAGCTAATCGAAACCGCGGTTCCCTAATTTTTCCGAGACCTCCTTGGCGCACCGCTAATTGTGTACACGTCTTCCACGCATTTCTCCTTTCGAGAAAACACCAAACACGCAACGGCGAAGGCTATGGGCGCCTGCGACGAGGGAAATGAGAGCTAGAAAGCAGCACGGTCTCGCTCAGAAACCACGTTGTTTAGATATTTGGAGCGCAATTCCATATAATCGCAATGGAAAACACCGTGCATCATTCCATTGTCATACGAGCTTATGTGAGACCGTTTACGCTCGGATTTCCGCAGCGATCGAAAATTTCCTCGAACGCTTGCTTACCTGAGGTCTGAGGCATACGTCAAAAAAGAAGAAATTCCGGAATATCGTCTCCGTTGCGAACCAGTTATCCTGTAGCTGCTGCCGTACGCGTAGGTCTTCAAGAAAGCAGGATTTCATTATCCGTTCTGTCGACTTTTGGGAGCCGAGTGTGCTCCGCTGAGTTTAAACCACTGGATATCTCAGGAAAGTGATGCGGTTTCTTGGCATGAAAGCACCGTCAACGAACGCCTCTGAGCCTCTCCTAATGCTAGTGATAACAGACGACGCAGCGACTGCGCCCTGAAGATGCAGACGCGTCCAGTTTTCCCAGAGTCGAGTTGCGTGTGAATATCTCCTATTATCCATGCGCTACTAACGCATTCATTGCTTTGCCCTTCTGTCAAAACTGTGACATTTAAATGCGAAGCACTTTCCAGCGAACTTCGGCGACTTTTAGCGTATCTATCTATCTATCTATCTATCTATCTATCTATCTATCTATCTATCTATCTATCTATCTATCTAGCCACCTATACGGCTTCGTGCTCTTCTGGCCGTTTCGTTAACTTCTTATGTACCAAATCGGTATAGCGAGACAACAATGCTGAGTCATTTTACGTTCCAGGGCTCCCACTGGCTTTGGCTGCCCGCCGGACTTGATCCAGGAGCGCCATTTGCACCCCCAGGTCCGAGATGGCGAGTGTGCTCCCACTGCTCCGTACTAGGCATTAAAGTGCTGCCGAGATAACAGGCTAAGTCGCTTGTTTGCTCGCGCATCCCACGAGATGTGGTAGAGAGTCGGCCTACCGCCGCACCACGGACACACGGCCGGGTATAGAGTCGGATATATTGCGTGTAGTTTTAATAGATGGGGGTAAACATCTGTCTGAATTTTGCGAAGATCGGCGGCATCTTCACGACTAAGGGACTTATGAGGCGCCCCGTATTTTTGTCGCGTGAAGCGCTGGTGGACAAGAATCTCCCTAGCTAGAATTGGTATGGCTAACGAAGTAGAGGGACCCTCCGCTCGGTTACAAAACGCGCGAGCTAGAGCATCCGCCCTTTCGTTGCCCTCAAGCCCTGCGTGGCCCGGGCACCAGATCAACCGATGGTGGTGAGTGGGTGTGGGTCCTCGCAGCCTAAGCGCCGTGGCGGGAAGGCGGCCGGTTAAAAAGAGCCGGCATGCCTCTTGAGAGTCGGATAGAATTACTGATGGCTCTCCTCTACGCTCATGAAACCTCAATGCTAAAGCGATGGCAGTTGCCTCTGCCTTTGTGACCGAGGTCGTACGTAGGGAGGCGCTCGTCAGCAGCCTCATGTTGTTGTCAACGACCGTAATTACGTGCTTGTGCCAGTCGTAACTGGCCGCATCGACGTATGTTACGTTGGGCGTTGACTCGAGCTGTTTTCGGAGCCACTTGACTCTCGCAGGACGTCGTTCAGCGTGACAGTCGCGATTCATATTTTTTGGCACTGGCGAGATCGTGAGCTGCCTGCGGACCACCGTAGGTACGTTGACCAGCTCCTCATCAAGGTGCTGTGGATACGGAGAGATTTCTACCCTACTGAGTATTGTCCTGCCTGCTGCAGTTTGACTTAGGCGATTCCTCTGAGAGATGAGGACCGCCGCACTGAGCTCAGCATAGCTGTTGTGTATACCAAGTGCTAACAGTCGCTCTGTCGGTGTACTGACGGGCAGACCGAGTGCTGCCTTAAATGCGCTTCTAATGAGGGAGTCCACCTGGCTCTCCTCAATTTTGTCGAGTGAGTGGTACGGAAGGCCATGCGCCACCCTGCTCATAATCAAGGCCTGAACAAGACGGAGGGTATCGTTCTCCTTCATCCCTTTCTTGTGATAAGTGATTCGCTGAATCATTCTAGCCATCTGCTTAACTGATCTTTTTAAGGTTGTTATGGTGTGACTGGCTTTGCCATTTCCTTGAACCCAGAAACCTAATATGCGGGCCTGGGTCACCTCTGCAATGGCATGACCGTCAACCTCTAAGTTTATGTTGCCGTTGCTCTTGTAGTACTTACTGCGCACTCGTATAAGTTCAGATTTTTCTGGTGCGCAGCTGAGGCCGCTATTTCTTGCGAAATCCGCTACGGCTGTCGCGGCAGCCTGCAGGGTTTGCTCTTTTTGCGCCAACGACCCCTTCGTGGCCCAAAGGGTAATATCATCCGCATACAATGTGTAGCCAAGATGCGGGATCTCGTCAAGTGCACGCGCAAGTCTGCGCATAGCAATGTTGAAGAGCAAAAGGGGAGATGACCGCGCATTGAGCTGTTCCCTTGTTAGGCATCGAGAACTGTTTCGACCTTGTCTCACCAATTACGATGGTGGCCGTCCGCCCGGAGAGGAAGGATTTAATATAGTTGAATATTCGCTCTCCGCAGCCGATTGCGTTGAGCTCTGAGAGAACGGCCTCGTGTGAAACGTTATCAAAGTGATGCGGTTTCTTGGCACGAAAGCACCGTCAACGAACGCCTCTGAGCCTCTCCTAATGCTAGCGATAACAGACGACGTAGCGACTGCGCCCTGAAGATGCAGGCGCGTCCAGTTTTCCCAGAGTGGAATTGCGTATGAATATCTCCTGTTATCCATACGCTACTAACGCGTTCATTGCTTTGCCCTTCTGTCAAAACTGTGACATTTAAATGCGAAGCACTTCCCAGCTAACTTCGGCGACTTTTAGCGTATCTATCTATCTATCTATCTATCTATCTATCTATCTATCTATCTATCTATCTATCTATCTATCTATCTATCTATCTATCTATCTAGCCGCCTATACGGCTTCGTGCTCTTCTGGCCATTTCGTTAACGGGATTTATACGAAAATTGGTATGCAACCACACGATTCCATGATGAACATAAATGACACGTCGTAATAGAAAAATCATGACGTGGATGTCATGAGCGGCATGATTTATGTGCCACGGTCTTGGTACTCTTGCGGCCGTTTCGTTAACTTGATATATACCAAAATTAGTATGGCGAGAACACAATGCATGACGACCATGGGTGACACGTTCTTAGAACGTGTAAGTTGTAACATGCATGACACGAGTGGCATGATTTACATGCGGCGCGTTTCGTTAATGGGATGTATACCAAAAATGCTATGTCACAACACGACTGCATGACAAACATAAATGAGAGGTCATAACATTAGAATCATGATATGGGTGTCATGAGCGGCATGGTTTACATACCAGTCTTGGTGCTCTAGCGGCCGTTTCGTTAACTTCATATGTACCAAAATCGGTATTGCGAGACAACAATGCTGAGTCATTCTACGTTCCTGATGCGTGCTTCGCATTTTCTTGTTTCCCACTGCACGTGGGATTTGGCTTTTGTTTTTGGCTATTCTTGAATAGCTTGCAAAGCGTCTCTCTCAGGTTGAAGCGGGAACTTACCCTTCTTAAAGTCACGTGAATATGGGGAACCTTTCCGAATCGGTGCAACGTAGTCTCTGCAGGGATGATGGTTTCTACGTATGGGAAATCGCCACTGCGGAACTCCCACCCCCTTCTCTATTTTTGAAGAGTGCACTCTTTGCCATGCTGAGCGGTGCGCGTTTCGCGATAGCGTTGTTCCGAACCTCTTTTTATGAAAGCTAGTAGAAGCATAGGTGGCTATAGTCGAAAGCAAAAGCCTTCATTTTAGGGGCGAAGCTCCTTAAAGCGGCACCCGTTCGTCCCTCGTCGTAGTCGTAGTCGTAGTCGTAGTGCGTAACCAGTCTTACGCTTTGACCTCCAAGGTGGTGCGGGTGGGAGATTTCTCCTGTGCGTTGTTGAACAATAAAAAAAAAATTCGCAGCGTGCGCGTTAACTAAAAGCCGAATTCTTCTGTCTCTCATTCCCCATTAGCAGCCATTGTCATGTTCCAGTAGGAAACGTTAGTAGAAGTAGAAGTGTTAAAAGCCGACTTCTGCTGTCTCTCATTCCCAGTAGCAGCCATTGTTTACCTCCAAGGTAGTGCCTGGTGAGATTTCTCCTGTGCGTGATTTCTTAGAGGAACGCTACCAGCTCGCAAAGAAGGAGAACGCGCCCTCACCCGCGAGAGACAACGTTGGCGCAGGCAGCGTCTCCTAGCGAGTTTCTTGATTGAGAAATACCGACTGCTCGCGTTGGAGAAGCGTTCACCGGCAACCCGTATATATATATATATATATATATATATATATATATATATATATATATATATATATATATATATATATATATATATATATATATACATATAGGCGCTGGATCTTGACTTGCAATGAAGTGCCGGTGGGAGATTTCACTTGTGCATAGTTGAACCATGAGGATTCGTAGCATGCGCGTTAACCAAATTAATCCGGAACTCGGCACGATCTACGATGAACCTCCCGAGCTTCCCCCACTCATCATCATTCACTCCGTGGATATGCTGTAATTTTTTCGCTGTGCCTCAAGGTGCTGTCTACATCAATATGAGCGAAGAAGACACACAATGTTGCGACGTTTATACCGTAACTCTTTTAGAGCAAATCACCCGTTTTTTTAGCGGGTCTCTTTCCAAATCGAAGCAACGTAGTCCCCGCAGGTATGACGGTTTCTACGTATGCATAGTAATGCAGCATTAGAAGTGCGCTTTGCGAATTGACAGAAAACGTGCGCCGATGCCACGTACGCGGTGGTAATGGTGTCGCAACATTTAATGGCTCCGTCGAAGAGGATAACCGAAGCACTGAAGCGTGTCGTAAATGTTTGCCAGACGCGGTTGCGCCAACCTCGATGTCACAATACACGCGAACGGCAGCGGCCCGCAATCCAGTACCTGCAGGCGTGTTGTAGGTCCCACCGTGTACACACTGCTCGGTGCGAGAGACACCTTTCGATGACGGCGAAACAAAGAACATGCTTTTACATTGTGCCGAGCTGTTTAGCTTTAGTTGAAGAAGGATAAAAACCGAAATGTGAAATCACGAACAGAGTCAGCGGGCTAGACACTGTCTATTACACAAGCAACAGTATATCGACCATCTTCGGAGAGGTGACGTAAGACCATTTTTACCAGCGGGTATTCTGGAATTCGTACTTACAGTGTGCGAGGGAAATCGACAGAACAGTGTGCTTTGTTTCCTTTTTATTTTGTTTATGACAAACAGATGTTCATGACGGCCATGAGTTGGAGTTCTGAGGCCATACCAGCAAGCGGGTTCTCTGTAGGTCGTCGCGAGCTGAAGCGACAATAACATGTGGTCATGTAAACCCCATTGTGAGCGAATAACCGCCGTTCCAAGAGCTTTTTTTGATTCCTCTAGTGCCTCCCCCTACCCCTTTTTTCTTATTCTCAAAGCAAACTAATGAGAGTAAACAAAATTGGCTGCTCGCGTCAGCAATATATGCCACTATGCCGTGCGGCGCCAGCTATTGAAAAAACCTAAAAAATAACAGTGGCTCTTTTACTGTATGTGATACGTATTGAATACCCATGTTATACGTGAGGCTTGCACTCGGTTACGCTTTACCATCGTTTAGAGAATTAACCGCCCTTATCTCCAAAATGGTTTGCCCTTGTTACACACTCGTAGCTGAGCAAACCAACGAAATCACGTGGGTTAAATATCGAGCATCTTTGGAAAAGTCATGGAAATATAATTACTTAGACGTTGCGTGTTAGCTGGTTTGCGTGTAAGCTGGTTTAATGTTGTTACTCTTCAATCATATGTGCATGTTGAGGTCAGCGGTTTTCAATGTGTTTCTCTCAAATTTCGTCATTGCAAACTGACGTAGCCAATTTGACGAACTAGGTGACGGGCCAGGCCAGTCTCTTTTGTTGCACTGTGACTGCACTGCGAAAAACGGAAAGCTTTAGGTGATGGCGGTGCTGCGCAGTTGTCCCTGATCACTACGACATAATTTTCAAGTCTCGCCAACTTCACGTCGTAAGTGTGCTTCAAAAGTTTCCGCCCTGAATTCGTCAGTACCGCGAAATCCGCTTTTAAGGAACCTCGGCACAGCGAAAACCGCCTTATATCGAAGACACGAGGTTGTATTAGCACTAGTGATTGAAATGTATTGGTTATAGCTAATTTTACATTGGATATTCTAGCCTGGTGGTGGCTATCGATGAACACCTAGTGCGCCGTTGCACAGGTCCGCCGTAGTGGTGCCGCCGTGGCGGAACTTGGGAACGTCAAAGCAACAAAGCATAGAAGAATGGTGCGACTGCTACAGCACAGCATATTGTGGGAAAGATAAAAGTGCCTTCCATAAACTCCCACCTGAAGGGGGGCACGATTACGCCGCAGGTATGCGTTCACATTCCGTGCTCTCTAAATAAAGTCGAACATTTGCAGAGTCTCTGTCACACTATAATAATATCAGTGTTTGTAAGGAACGCCGTTTCAAGGGCCGACGTTCGTGGGACTAGTTCTCATTGGAGGAACGGAGGAACGCCATCGATCCTTTAAGAGTTGGTGGAACTGTAACGGTAACGCGTTACCTTTACGAGTTACGGCAAGAAGAACGACGTTCCTTTTGTAAACGTTCCACAGGTGTTCCACATTTAGGGCGGGCAGGCCTGGCGGCAACCGCCGCGGACGAGCCTCGAGTCCCCGTGTTCCGGTTAGCAGTCTCGCTCACTAAAAAGAAAACCACACGCAAAACGCCATTCCGTTACTCTGTCTGTCTTCAAGTCATCGACTAGGGCGAAGCCTCCCCTTCGCCAATGCATTCAATGTGGCCGCTCCATGTGGTTGTAGAAAAAAATGTCCAGCTCTCAACCAGCCTTGTACGTCAACGTAGGCAGAACTGCAGCGAACCGAGAAATTCCTTTCGTCCCTTCAGATCCCCCAGCTACGGCTGGCTTCGTACTAGGACACTGTCAATGCGCGCTTTGCTAACGCCGCCCAGCGCACTGGTTTTGAGATTGCGGTCACGGCTCCCATGTGTGGGCCTGGGAGCCACTGGCATTTTGTACCCAGGAGACTACTTGGCAAAGCAAGCGAAGAGTGGCAGGTGTTACATTATGGAGGCTAGTTAGACTCGCAGGCGCCTGCAGGGGCACAGGGAAGCGCGCGGGGCGAGACCAATGACGTGTGGAGGGACAGCAGTCTCTCGCTTTGTGTGAGCCAGTCTGAACTGCAAGCACGGGTCTTTCTGAAGGATGGACACTGTAGGCATCTTTCAGTTGATGTTCCACAATCTTCCAACGCCATCTTGCCTCCTATGGCATCTAGATTTTGTTGCAATGAAGAAGAAAGTGCAGGTACGGTGCATTTGTAATACTTTCTTATTCGCATACCGAATAGAGAGTTTTGTGTTCTAAGTGTAAATCGGTCCATTTGTTACAATGAAGTTCACGTTAGAAACTGCTTTTACTATGTCTTGATCTCATAAGAATTAGACCCACACTCATTAGTACGACACGTGCACATGTGCTACTGTGGACCTGTCATATGTCATTTTTGGTGGCTTTCCGATGAAATGATGCATGTGACGCATTTTATTTATTTATTTGCTTATTTATTTACTTATTTCCTGCAGATCAATGTCGTTTTGCCATCGCATGAATGTGGGGCTGCTGTACAAATTGAACATACCATTAAATAGTATTCCTGATACGCTATAAGAAAGAAGGAAATAGTCCCACGTTATATAATTCGTCGGCAAACCCATCACATGGCCAGGTTAATTTCCCCGTAGGTGTTGAACGGTCGTTGTCAGTGGCCCTTGTTGACTCGAGTGCACGGCGGTAGCGCGAAGGATGCATCTGTGGCCGTTGAAGGGGACGTTTTCTTGAAACGCCAAAGCGTCTTCCCGGGTCCAAGCCCGAAGCTCCGCTCTTACTTGAAGGAATAGATATGGCGCTAAATTACAATACATGGACAGTGCAGAACACATAATGGCGCTCTTTCATTACTCCAAAAATATCAGTTCTTGAGCCTTTTGATAAATGAAGAATTACAAGATAAGCAATCACACACAAGGTCCACGCTGTCTCAACCGATGGCGCCACGACTTTCATTACAGTATCGGTTCAGCGAACATAAATCACAACACGCAAGCGGATACGTTTACTGTGCAGTACGTGTTATTTCTCATACTTAAACCTTTGTCTGCCCGCCGGACGGTGCGCTACACATGTCCTTCCATAACTCATCACACAAGATGTCAGGGATTGCAACATTACAGGTGCGTCGAAAATATACTGGGAGAGTGTTGTTGCATAACATATTGGAAGGTAAATTTCACGTGTCCATACCTTCATATATAAAACCCTTAGACACCACAAAGTCTCGACACAGTCATCACCGTGCACTGAAACTGGTATTTGCTAAAACCAATGCATTTAAACACCGTTTCTCTCCCCAGTCAGTATCTCATTGGAGCGCCCTTCCTAAAACCATTTTTGAGGAGGCTGCTTTTCAAAGAGCACTGGAAAATTGTTGTTTTAGTTTTCCTTTTGCATGTTACTAATTACGTATTCCATGTGTAGTTATGTAACCCTGTTTGATTGGATTGCTAATGGCCTTGTTCATTTGTAATCCCGCTTTACACCCAATGTGCTTTGATTTCCCAGTCCTGCTCGGGCCTGTCATAGCCTGCAGTATTGTGAAATAAATAAATCATAAATAAAAGATGACCAGCCCGGGGGGGGGGGGGGGGCATGAGTAGCGCCGTTTCCACACGTACCGAAGGTAATAGGCAAAGGAGGGCCCATCTATCACTAAGCGGTCGCGGTCATTTTCGTTCGTTTCCCTGGCCCACTCACAGTGACGTTGAAAATAGTTATCCCAAGTGGGTGCTCTTTCGGCGGTAACCATTTAGCGGCATTCCTTACTGTATGAGCACAGTGGCTAGAATACCTCAGCATGAGGTCCAGCACGGCCTCCCCATATCGCAGACGACCCGCGTCCCCTTGTTTGTGAAACCGGCCGGTCAAAAGGGGCCACGTTAACCTGCACTTTTCACTACCCGCATAAAACTGTCCACAAGCAGTACTGCCAACTCTGTATACCTCAGACTGATTGCCATGTAGTTCCAATTCTTTGCACCGACACACATTGCCCGCCACCATAAATAATAACAAAAGAACAGCATCACAAATACTTTAAATTTTGAGAAGTAAGTAAAAGTGATACATTCAGAACTGTCAGTCAGACTATTAAAGCACTAAAGGTGCTCCAAATTTTGAGAGAAAAGGTTAAGAACCGGAAATGCTAAGGACACTTAAGGAAAACTTGTTCCAGTATTTATAGCCGTGGGTCAAGCACCAGCTATTACATATTAATGCAAATCGAAAGGTCTATTTGATACTCACATGCATTGGTGAATGTGAATGACTTTCTATTTGCATACTAGGAGGGTGAAGCACAAAGCACAGAACCAGAGAGCGAGACGAACGACACGAGTATTGGCAACTGTGTTGGTTTATAGGATATACATCGTCGCAGCACGCAACATGGGCATGCGCGCGATTTCCAATATACCATCACAGTTGCTAGTTAGCGCCCTTGCCGTTCATCTCGCTCTCTTGCGCGGTGCTTATAGTGTGCAATACCAACTGGCCCAAAACTCTACTCTTCTATTTGAACATCTGAAGCGCACTATTCTGAGTGCTCATTGTAAGACCCATGAAGTGTTTCACTTGTAATAGACTAGGGCTAAAATCGCAGTGGACATGTCGGGAGTACGTTCTGTGCTCCCTGAATATTTGTCTAGACGCGTTTCATTTATTATTTTTCTATTTCCTGTTCAAATTCGAGCAGCTCGACGTGAATTTAAAGGTGTTCACTCGATTTCGCCTCACAATTTCCCGACACTCTATTAAATCTTGAAAATCAAATGTAACGTAATGGTAACGACACGTTCCAATTTTCGAAATGGAGCTAGAACGCGCTCTTTTCTGATTAAATAAACTTGTAACGGGAGCTCATTACAAAATTGGAAAGGAACGAGCTTTCGTTCCTGCTTTGGAGGAACCTGTACAACACTGAGTAATACGCTCCCAGGGAGCACTCCGACACAGGAATGGCATAGGCGTGAAGTCGGCCAAAGTCGGCAGCGATATCGGGCCTAAGTCGGCAAATCGCGCTCGCGATACTTTAACCCACATCTGCCCGATGATGGCCAGCCTGAATGGCTCTACTGTGGCCAGGCCACCATTGGTCGAACTCGGCCAGCCAGCGTGGGTCGAACTTGGCCAGTCAGCATGGGCGGAATTTCGCCAGCCAGCATGCGTCGGATTGTTGCGGGCATTCAGGCTATATTGGCGTGTTGTCGGCCCGGCCGACATCGGGAAACAACTTGCGCGACCGTTCACAGCCATTATGGTGTATCTAGTTGTTCACCCCAAGTGTATCCACCGTTCGGACTGCAAAATTTTTATTTGTGTGCTTTCACATTCTCAAAGGGCTTAACAACCTCTCCATTGCACTAGCAAGTGGACCAACAGTAGTCTGCATAGATGTGCCTCTCACGCATACGTGAAAGCTCTATTAACGAAATAATAAGTGGGGCTAACTGGATCCCTTGTAGTTCCTATTATTGCATTCTAAACAAAACAAATAAGGCAAGAATAGAGGTTTATAAAGAAAAGCACTATTTCATTTATTTTCAGGACTCTGCATTGATAATGCGCTGCTCTCGTGTTGCACCGTCGTAGTGGAAAAGCTTTGCCAAGGGTGTAACTTGCTAGAAAAGGTGTGAAAAGTTAGCACAGCTTTAGAGCGCATCAGCACAATACTAGCATTCTATGCAACTTGCGGATAGTCAGTGCGACTTATGAACAGACGCGAATATTCAAGATTTGTCAGAAAGATCTCATAATCGGGCGCTACTTGAGAAAGTTGCGAAAAAATTAGTCCTTTTAGATAAAGAATAAATATATGTTGTATATTCAACCACCAGATCTTGGCTTCGTGTCGCTTCAGATACCCAAGCGAAAAAAACATGTGTAAAGGTTCGGTTGCAAAGCACATTTAAAAAGCGGCACATTAGTAAAATTTGTGCATTTTTATTATAATAAATTTCATATTTTTGGCATACATCGGAAAGAAAAACATCTAGACGTGAGCTAACACAACACTCACCAAAGATGGGGTCTTTAGGCGAAATAGGTCCTTAAATGCTAGGTGCAAAGTGCATTGTGAACAGGTATTAGAGGAGGAACATCTTTTCAAGACTACTTTAAATATGCCATCGCGTGCCGAACTGCCGCACGTGTCCTACGCCAAGGAGCGCGTGTTCGGTATCATGATACCTTTAAAAATACAGGCAAGAAAAAATGTTACAAGAACAGTAAGTCACCACGCAATGGGTGTTTTTGATACAAGCACAGGATTAACAACATGAAGTAAAACTGCTTTGGGACAGCGCTGCGTCGCTATTGAGGGAATCCGCAAATAAGTAGCCTACGCACCTCACGACACAAATAATATATAAAAGTGGAACCGGTGCTTGAACATTGGAACAAAAAGTGCCACGTCCCAATTTGAAAACTATCCATCAACTTACCGAATTTTGCCATCGGCTGTGCACTCTACAGCTTTGAGTCAGCAATACAAATTGGGCGACGACACTGTAGTCTCAACAAAAGGCGCAAGCTTGTGTTCATTTACAACCACTGTCACAGTTGGGATAGGCATTCTTAGGAGGTGCACTCGCCAAGGAATCGGGCATTTAACTTGAATGATCGACAAGCGCGGTACATGCGCAGACACGCGTTCACAGACTGCGTGCACCCATTGAAACTCGTTCGTGCACCTTGCCTGTTGGGAGGAATGCTTGTATCTGCAGCCACCGACCACAGAGCACCAAAACAAGTTCTCAGAAAACAGCGCGGTCGCCCCTCCGAAGGGAGCTAATGCCACCAAAAGCAGGTTCAGAACGACATTCTTTGCAAACTGTACATGCGCAAAATGGACGTGAATAGAGGGGGGCGTGACGAAGGTGGTCAGTTCGGGAGGGGACGCGCGTCCGCCTCGCACACTTTTTTATGTTTAGTTGCTGCTGGGTTACCATTTTCAAGGTTACTTCTACGCAGAATATGTGGGTTTTTCTTTCTTTCTTTTTTTGTGGTTGTCGCAAAGCGTGGAAGACAGCATTTCTACGGGGCAAAAATTTATGCACAATGGCGGCGACACCCGCCGGGACTGCATTTGTTAGGTGCAGCCTGATGCAGCCTATGGAGTATACTAAAATGCATATTTTCTCTTCCGAGATACTTGCAGTACAGGATTTATCAAAGCCTGCACCACCCACTCCAGCTGAAAACGCGAGCGAAATGCTGCACAGCACGTAACAAACGTAGCGAGGATGCGCGGCACCGCCATTGAGCATGAATTTCTGCCAGCTTCCGCAGCACAGGAAAGGCGTGCTGCCTTCCCGCACGACAAGAAATACTGTGCTGAATCTGCCTCTACTCGCGCCCTTCTTTTACGCTTTTCTTTTATAAATAAATTATTTTTTAACTACCAGAAAACGCAGATGTGGGCTTGTATCAACTCCATAGTCTCATATGAACGTTAGTGACAAATACTACACTCACTCCACAGAGCACGCAATCAAGCTCGATATATTCTGCTTATATAACTAGTACAACGTAACCGATGGCCGTTATGTAAACGAATTTGAAAGTTATGGAAAGAACGCACTCAAGGTCGTTACACAAAAAAGCAAAAAAGGAAGGAATTATACGCAATGCCGTGGACATATTAAGGAATTATTAGCCTGTTGTACCAGCGTGGTACTAGCGAGCATGGAGGTAGAAAAGCGAGGTATAAATTTACCAGACCAGCAGAAAAATATTGTTTTCTGTTGCTGAGCTTATGCGAGCTGCGATACGCACGTTGGGCTGTACGGGTGCTGCTTTTGAAAGGAATTCACTAGTTTCGCGAACGCACTGATGAAAGGTAGTGGAGGGGCACGTCGTCTGCAACAGCTTGACTTAGGCGAGTCGGTTTATATTGTGACCGTGCAACAACATATGAAGAAACTAGGGGACAGAAGAGATCTTTGATATTCAGCTAATTTTTTTTCACTGCATATTGCTGTTTTTATATACCATAAAATACGCAGATCGCCTGTACAAGAACACTGTGTGATCACATACACTCTAGTAGAACTAACCAGAAAAGCTCTCTGTATATCAATTATAGGTGTATGATTATCTTTGCGACATTTGAAATGAAAAATGCTTGCCATATGACTGCTTTCTTTTTTCGTTTTTGCCTCTTTCGCAAATGCCGTGGTCTTGACAAGAGCTCTTCATTTGAGTTTCCAATGCAAAGGGATGTATGTATTTCATGGTGTATAAAAACAGCTAACATCGTCTGAATATAAATTTAGCACTAGATCTGTTTTGTCCCCTCGCTGTCGTGCTGTTAGCTCCGTATACCCTTCCTTTGCATAGGTTGCTAAATGTCACTTACAACGCCGGTTGCGAGAGTTTATCTCGGCTTCAGCTCACCATAAAATCTGCACTAGACATTTTCGGTCTCTTCGCTGTTGGGCTGTTACATCCGTATGCCCTTTCCTTCCATAGGTTGCTAAATTTCAGTGGTATAGCGCCGCTTCCGACTGTTTATCTTTGCTTGAACATATCAGTGGTGGTTATGCGGATTGATGTAAGCACGGACTAGTTCAATTTCTATGAATTTTAATTTTCTGACACACGCTGTCAGATAATTTTCCACATGCTTGTCGATCCTTCGGCTAATGTTAACTGTTGCGCCAGCCTCTTTCGCAAAGTTCCCACAAAGGAGCCTCTAGATGTATATATGTATAGTTTCCCTGCATGCATGTTTTTTTTGCGCTGTGCTTATAACAAACAAAGTGCGCGAACAGAATATTATGTGCTGCCCAAAATACGTGCGCTATGATCCGGCCCTGCAACGCGTATATGTGACTATATGAAGCCCAACATCTTCTTCTTACATCGAATCTCTCAAGTGAATTTCGGTCATGGTTGTTTCGATCTGATCTCCATTATTATAGGCAGGACGCTTCCAAACAGGCCCGATGGATTTCAACCATGAAAGTGCGGCGTAGTCGACGTTGCCTTCAGGACGGTAGAAATGGCTCAATGTTTCCAGTGAAATAATCTTTCTAGGCAAATATCGCGCCGAATTTGTCATTCTTCAGACGATGCTGAAGAACGGCAAAATCGGCGCCACATTTGCCGGAGAAAGTTATCGGCTCAGCCGACGTGAGCTCTAAGGTGACAAACTTGGCACAATGTTGCCAGTAAATGGTGATGGCTGAGCCCATATTGTCTAAAGGACCACAAAATCGGTGCCACATTTGCCGGATGAACTTATCGGCTCCGCCGATGGCGGTTCTAAGGTGACATACTTGGCACAATGTTGCCAATAAAAGGCGACGGCCAGCCCATATTGTCTGCAGAACGGCAAAATCGGCGCCATAGATGCCATTGAAAGCCATCGGCTAAGCCGATGTGGGAAGTAGCGCGGCATATGCGGCCCCATGTTGCCAATTACAGTAGACAGCCTGCCGATATCGGCGGGGCAGCAGCTATAGTGGCCCGACGTTGCCAGCCATTGATGGCAGCTTAGCCGATACTGGCTCGCTGCAGGCAACATTAGGCCGTGGATGGCCCGCGCTTTGCCGCCATAAAACCAATATCGGCCCTACATTGTGTGCTGCCTGGGCTATGTCGCCTCCTTTTCTGGCTTTATCGCTGCGCGCCACGGTACTTCTTAGTCAACAGAGGCACACACCTATGAGCATTCCATCATAATTCTAATAGGTAAATAGCTAGTGCTGGTTCGGTGGTATCGAATAACTCAGTATATTAAAGTAGAAGAGAAGCTCAGGGGAAGATGGATGCTTGAATCGATGAACAGATCGCAAAATACGATTTAGAACAGGGAATCTCGCAGGAGCAAACGTTTCGACAAGTGGACTTGTCTTCGTTAGGGCCGGCCTGACGAAGACAAGTCCGCTTGTCGAAACGTTGGCTGCTGCAAGATTCCTTGTTCTAAATTGTATTTTGTGATCTCTTCATCGGTATATTAAAGAAATTCCGGAAAGTCTTGTTGCTCACTATAATAGGGTTCGCCTCTAGCGTTGTGCTTCACTATGATCGAGTAGTTTGTGCATGTTTCTGTTATTCGTAGTGTTATGCTTGATGGAATGGCTAGTAGGCATGCTTGTATGGTTTTTAGTGCCGTCGATGAAGTAGTTAGCGTGCGCGTTTCTCTAGTTTAGGTGGTGTGCATTTGCGGGGCCAAGTAGTCAGTGCGTGCATTTGTGCAATCAGAGGGACGTCCTGTGTGGTGGGGCGTGATGGCCATCCTCAGTTAAGAAGCTCGCATGGACTCCCTAAAGGTAGGCCATTAATTTTAGGGAAAAATTCGGCATTTTTTGAGCTGCTGCACTGCAGCTACGTAGCCAGCAGTTATGCACTATCGCTGGATAAGAGGGAGTTAACTGTGACCAAGACAATGCTCAGCATAGGAGCCACCACTTCTGTTGGCCGCTGTCGCATTTTCTTTCCGTGAAAATTCCGTATGGGCATACCTTTGGCAGGTTTGCTGGCATGAGACAACGCTTCCCCACCTCCCTCGCGGTGGGTTCAGAGAGAACTGTCGAATGGAGCGTTCCGCGCTCGATTGCAACGTAAATGTTTGCGAACCAATTGAGGTGGAGACGCCAACATTCGGAACGCAGTTACTGTGAGGAAATGTGTACTAATTAAGGTGTACCTTCTCAGCGTCTCTGTCAGCGATAGGGGTGCAGCCAGTGCGTTTGGTGGCTGCTGAACCATGGGGAATTGCGAGTTTTCCGCGAATTTTGCTCGAGTACTGCTTGTCGACTCGAATCTTGCTGCGGGAAGCTCCTTACGGGAAGAGCACGAAGCAGCCTAACACTTGCGGTAAGCCAACATTATAGCGTCTAGTAGCTACACGATCAAATGTTACCACTTTATCACCATGAATTTCTTTTTAGTTGCCGTTGTCTAATTGGCATATTAGATGCATGCATTTAGTTTCATGTATGCGCGTTTTTAGATTAATTTCTTTTGGATATTTAGGATTATCTGGATTATTGCCTGTACACTGTCTTTCGGGACTGCAGCCCCACAACTGCCAATTTGTAAAAAAGGGAAAAAACTGTGGATGGCATGCCAGGCTCAGCAGATGCGTGGGAACGTCTAGGCATGTAACCTGCCAGCATGCCTAGTGACAGGAGAGACATATGTAGGGTTCTCACTCTGTTGACGTAATCAGCATTAAACGGTAAGCTCGTGCTCTTAATGACAGAAATGCTCTTACATGCCGTTCAAGTATGGCCACCTCCCTTCTGATGCAATGCCCAAAATATGGAGTGATGAATTAGGGCTGTGTTTTGTGAGCATTGCTAAGTGTGCCGTGATTTTGTCACAGGGAGACTGCCGTACAAATGTTGTTTATCAAACATGTACCTTTCATAAAAAGTCACTGTTTCATGTCAATAAACAGGCTACTGCCCCGTTAAGCAAGCAGGAATGGTACATGACCTAGACTTTTTCCAACATCAGCAGTTCATCACTCTTGAGCAGCGAAATTGAAGAGGTGTAGAGGAGCAGCAGTATAAGGCCACTTTGAGCCACTGTAGCCCCTTTCGGAGCAGAGCAGGTGTTCCTTGCTAAAAAGCATAACAAAATGCATTTCGGCACTGACATTTAGGAATTATTTAGTAAGGTGCACACGATTCCGCTACCTGCAATTTAGGTTTGTATTTGAGCAACCTTTGGCCAGTTTTTATCATTTGTGGTGGTTATTGAGAAATTGATCTTCAAGGAGGCAAAGGCAAACCAAAAGAAACATAATTCATTATGCACGCCTTACAACGTTGTGTCATCGAATATATTATGCGTGCGCAAAGGTTAGATGTGAATTACAACAGAGCTACTCTCGCTTGAAAGTTTTGACCACATAATTCTGGAGCAACTTCCTGGTCAGTAGTTCGTGTCACATTACAAATGCATGTTCTACGTGCTGGACTTGCAAAACCTTTTGCTTCAGAATTACAGGCTACGTAGCAGTTTCTCTGTCATAACAGGGGCTGCGAGCGGCAGTGGTGTCTTTTAGACTACCAATGCAAATGTAAACAGAAACAGCCTACAAGAAAAAGCAGCCCGCAAGAGCCCATACTGCACAACATAACGTGCGTTCGTCGCAATCACTTCATCGCCTAGCTTCGCCATTCTTCTCTCAAGGCAAAGACATTAGGAACGGCCGCACTACCTGTTTCGCACGCGCGGCTGATAAGCCATCCACCCCGACAAGGATTAAGCTTCGTTCCGATTAGGCGCTGCAAAACCGTAGCTTTTAATCGCGATCAGGTAATATGAGGGTCGAGATAGCTATCTTTCTGACCGCGATTTCCCTCCCATAAAGGTTGGGACTATTCTGGACTACGATGAAACGACCGCACTTTATCGCGATCAAAAGCGCCTGTATCAAATGTCATCCAAAGATCACGCAGTAACACCGGCTTGTTAGTGAACCTGTGCCTTAAATAGCTACAGAAACGCAGCACAAACGTCAGAAAGCCCGCGGAGGCACAGCGCCCCGCACACGCACTCTGGTCCATTCACAAGGCAACTAGTGCAACCTCGGTAGGCTTTACTCGTAGGCTTCACTCCTTTTGCGCTACCAAAATATATCGCCGCGATGTAATGGCTGAACATGTTAATGCGAGAGCTGCGTACTGGATCAGGAAAGTTGCAGTACTTTTTTACAACGCTTGCTATGCTTCCATTTTCTCTCTTAATTGCTTGACAGTGTACAGCCTTTCATCGAGCGCCCCGCGTCCATTCCTTGCAGTCTCCGTGTATGTTCGGGCACGGTGCGTGCTGGAGCGTGTGGAGCGGAAGCCGCCACACACGCGTGGAACACGATGGAAC
>JABSTT010004509.1:0-22845 GCA_013339685.2 Hyalomma asiaticum
CGCCACACACGCGTGGAACACGATGGAACTTGCAACGATGGCTGCAGCACCAGGAGCGAAGCCAGGTAAGCCTGTAAAAGGCAGAAACGTGGAATTTGCAGCATGCTGTCTCGGTGCGTGCCTCCGTGCCCACTGTGCCCTAGTGATGCATGTGCCAAATCGACTACAGCTGGCCTATCTGATTCACAAACATTCCATTGGCACATCACCCTGCCGCATTCACTTTGGCCCTGAACGGCCTCCACTACCACTCTGGCATTGTTAACAGCAGATAAACCTCTCACACTCGCGAGTGTGCTCTTACCCTCACACACTCGGGGATTGTTAACCGCTGATAACCTAATTTCACTCGCTAGCGCACTGTTACCATCGCCCGCATCGGCACGAGCTTCCGCAACACTCCCTAGTGATGCATGTGCCAACTCATCCACACCCCATTGGCACATCACCCCGTCGCGCTCCATTTGGCCTTGAACGGCCTCAACCGCAAGCGCGTCATGTTCACTCGCTGATGAGCTTTCCTCCCGCATGAACACGCTGCTGCTGCTCCTACGTGCGCTAGCCTTTTCTGCGGCCCTGAACGGCACCGCACTCGCCACTACTCCGCACGTTTCGTGCGCTACGTCTATCGATGCACTACCGCTTTGCTGCTTTGCCTCGAACTGACGAACATCCAACTTCGTTAGCAAGCTCGACCTAACCTGCTCGTAGTCGTCTGCTTCCTCCTCTGTCAAACAGGCAATTATATCGGCAGCCTCGCACGGTAATAAAGTCTGCAAGCACCGCGGCCACATTCTTTTGGTAACACCCGCCTTCTCGCATGTTTGCTCGAAGTTTACCAAGTACCGACCTATGTCCTCTCCGGAGCGGTAGGGTTGCATAAGGTCCTCAACTTTGAACGGAATTCGTTCTACTCCGCTAGATGCTTTGCTACCCCCTCTAATTCGAGCCTTGAGCAGCTCGAGTTCACGAAGCTTCATCTGAAGCTCCATTTCAAAACGCTTGTCCTCCCTTTCTTTCTCTTCAGCAATGCGTTTCTCATTTTCTTCCGGTGCAATGCGTCTCTGATATTTTTCTTCCTCAATGAGCTCCAGACACTCTGACAGCTCGTCATCGTCTGCCCCAAGGTTCTCGATAGCCTCGATGATCTTTGGCTTTCTAATTAGCTCCAGAACCTCCAAACCCATCCTTTTTGCTAACTCTAGCAAAAGCGGTCTTTTGAGTGCCTTTAAGTTTATGGTTGCCGCAAGTGCTGCTAATTTTTCACTAACACAAAAATACTACTACGTTCCCGTCCTCCAATTAACGTGGAACAGTAGCTACCGAAATTACCACCTTTTCTAACCAAATCGAAACAAAGCCTGGTAAAATCTCAGTGAAGAAAAGCCAAGCACTCACCACCCTACAGCCATGATCCCGGCGGAGTCGATTCCGACGCTTGCACCATCCGTTGCGGACCGCAAGGATCTCCCATGCCGACGTCGGACCTCCGGGTAACGAATCTCACCGCTGTCATCCAGTTGTTGCGACTGGCCTGCTGTACAGTGTTGCCACGATACTTAAACAAATTGTAGTAGAATCTCACGTGAAAAATCAGGAGAAATCAGTAGATCATTAATTACCATTTTTTCACTAAGTTTTTGAAACTATGAGTTCAGCGCATATATAAGGGTGTAGAAGAGGCCGCCTATGATTGTTGTCAGTGCCTGAGAGAAAGCTGTGCATAAGTGCGATTTGTCTCCGATGATGCGTCCACAGGGGTTACATGGCTAGCAAACCTAAAAGCTGTGTTGTTTCAGTTATGCTCCAGAAAGAAAACATAATGCCTTTATATCTTGAGCATACAAAGTTTACTGTACGTGAACAGGCATTCTAAAGTGGCATTTGCAACATTAGTCTAAAAAGGGCTGCACAACAATGCCACATTGAATGCGGTTATGTTGATCCCCCTGCAAGCAGTCAATTCTCCTTATCAGTGGCCTGTAAATGAGTGATCCGGTGCTCGCTATAAAGAAGTCATCGGGCACTTCGCTATATTGTTCTTCAGATTTCTCTGGGAAACAAGCCTAGCTGGCCGGGATTTGTGTGGTATACATATTTACTGTTAAGTAAAGTAAAAGACAACACAGGCAGGTGCCATTGGTAGTGGCAGGAAAACCAGGAGGTTCGGCAGAGTGCTCACTTTCACCTCCTCTCCAAATTTGCTCAAAGTGCATTATAGCCTGCGGCAATATCAGCCGTAGTGACAGATACATATAGCCGTACGATTGAGAGGCTTGGAACACAGGAAATTGTTCTTTTGTTGTTATGTTGCTATGTGGGGTTTAACGTCTCTGATTATGAGAGACGCCGTAGTGGAGGGCTCCGGAAATTTCGACCACCTGGGGTTCTTTAACGTGCACCGACATCGCACAGCACACGGGCCTCAACATTTCGCTTCCATCGAAATGCAGCCGCCGCGACCGGGATTCGATCCCGCGACCCTCGGATCTGTAGCCGAGTACCATAGCCACTAGACCACCGTGGCGGGGCGAAATTGTTCTTTTATGAGCCAGTAACTTGCTTTTATTTTTCGTCGTTCATCAGGTGGTACCACACTAAAATGAACTCCGTGACGAAAAATCACCAGATTTTGCGTCTGTTTCAGCAAAGAGACAAAGAAATCAGTAGACTGAGACGCTTTATCACTGAATCAGCAGAAAATTTCAAAAATCAGTAGATCTACTGATAAATCAGTACCCGTGGCAACACTGCTGCTGTATTAGCCGGCCAGCGGGTAGCGTGTCGCGGGGCGGCGGAGACGACTTGCAGGCACTTGGGATTCGGGAGCCGAGAACCGAGGCAGAGGTTGAGGAAAACTTAAAAGACGTTTATTTACATATTTACAAGTGCGTTCTCTTCAGAGAGTTCTTTTCTCTCTGTCTATCTCTCCTCCTTCTCTGGGTCCCGCGCTTTTTGTTGCCCGGACTTCTCCACCATTGGCTCCTGGGCGAGGGAGGAGGGAGAGGATGGGAGGTCTCCATACTTGACCCGCCCATGGCCGTAATTACCAAAAGTCCGGGAAACGACGCCGGAGACGATCACATCACACGGCCACGTGCACGTGCGGAGACACACACCGGCAAACAGTTTGTGTGGCCCGACGCCGATAAGGTGGGCCCTCGCTGGACGAATCACTTCCAGATGTGCCGGACGGGGTCGACTCTTCGGCTCGGGACCAGACGTTCTTCTCGGCTGGCCTTCCTTCTGTGCTAACTAAAAGCGTTCGCACACACGAAGCACACCCGCACGTGCGGCACAGAAACTCATGTCCCCTGGCGGCGCCACACCGTCGCAGGCACACCTGCAGCAGCTTTGTAACAATATACCGGGTGTTCAAAGTTAAGCTTTATGATTTTTTTTAAAATTAGGCGCTCGAAGGCACGTGAGAAGCACTTGTGCAAATAAGTTAAGCGGCCAGGGGGACAGAAAGTTAGGTGATAATTATCGCTGTCAGCAGCCCAATTAACTAAAATTTAATAATTAACTTGTTACTGGCTGCGGTAAGTTGGCATGTTTATATTGAAAAAATGTAGGCAGTGGTGTTTGTACACAGTTTCAGTTGGAAGATTTTTTCTAGCACGCCTGTGCTCCGAGATATCCGGCTCCAAAGTTTACTTGTCTTTCGCATGATTACGCATTCAAGAGGGTGAGGGTCCGCGCAAAGCTCCTCCCTAAAGTGACGCATCTGTTGTGTGCGCTGTTTAGTGTGTGAAGAGGCTGGAAGCGTAGGCATAGGTGATAACAGTTACCCTTGCCCTCTCGGCCGGCGAAATCAAAATGTGACAGCGCAGTGCGCCATGAGCCTTACGCGTGATCCTGATGAACGCGATAACAGGAGACCATTTTTCGCGACGTTTGTTCGTGACTTTAGATCACACGGAGACATCTTGTGAACGCGTTAGCTTGACCATCCTGTACTAGGGTGCCTCCGGTAGCACAGCGTCTGGCATCCAGATTCTCCGCTCGCACCATTATCTCGGCATGGTATCTGCCACTATCGTTAGAGGCTCTGCAGTTGCGTGTTACGACACTGGTTGCAAGGGTTCTTCGATTTTTGATTTCGCCGGCCGAGAGGGCAAGGGTAACTGTTATCACCCATGCCTACGCTTCCAGCCTCTTCACACACTAAACAGCGCACACAACAGATGCGTCACTTTAGCAGACGACAAAACCCGGCATCCTATGAGTGACGTCAGAGCGTAGGTGGCGCGACAGTATGTCCTCGAGGCCAATAGTTAACATGAGTCCTAAGTGCGATGGGCAGGTAACATGAGAGGTCGGAAGCAGGCAGTCGACAATCGATTACTGCCTCATGACAGAAGGAATTCACGAAAAGTTGAGACAAATGAGCATAGATGAGGAAAGGAGTAGCAGCTTGGGGAGTGACCATAAACGCATAACTTTGCGAATGGGATATGTAGATCATAAAGAGAGCATCGAATTAAAGTCGGGCAGCTCCTTTCTAAGTGAAAAACAAATTAGGAACGTAGTCGCAACAATCGAGGACATAGTGAGCAGAACAAAAGGCAAAGTGTGGGATTATAATGAGCTTATTAATCTAATAAGGACTGAAGTTACGAAAGAGAAACAAAAGAGTTGCTGGAGGGGAAAGCGAAAGCCAAAACGATGGTGGAACAGGGAAATTCAGGACGCAATTGAGAATCGACGGGAAGCATCTCGAATACATAGGCAGGAAAAAAAGAGGAGCAGAGGCCACAAGACGAGGTCAAGCAAAAATGGGAAACATACCTCGAGAAAAAAGCCCTGGTACAGAGTTTAGTTGAAGCCAAGATTAAAAGCCAAAGTGAACGTTGGATATCGGACATTCGCGAAAAGAAGGACGCATCTAGGCTTTTCTGCAGTGTTGTACACGTTCCTCCAAAACAGGAACGAAAGCTCGTTCCTCGTTCCTTCCCGATTTTGTAACGAGTTCCCGTTACAAGTTCCTTCAATCAGAAAGGAACGCGTTCCAATTACATTTGGAAATTGGAACGTGTCGTTACATTTACGTTACATTTGATTTTTAAGATTCAAAATAGTCTCGGAAAATTGTGAGCTGAAATTAAGTGACTTAAACACTTTAAATTCAATTCGAGCTACGTACATTTCGTGAACTTGAACCTTACCGGCAGCAGATTACCTGGAGATAGAAAATATGAAAATAAATGCTTCTAGACATTTTTTCAGGGAGCACCGAACGTAGTCCCGAATTGTTCACAGCGAATTTGACTCTAGTCTATTACAAGTGCAACACATAATGTGTCTTCCAATGAGTAGTCAGAATAGTGCTCCTCAGGTGTGCAGATAGAAAGTCACTCACGTTCACCAACACATGAGACATTGTGAGTAGCAAGCCTACATTTAACACTAAAAGCTATGTATGCTGTAGACCTGTCGATTTACATTGGCATATAATAGCTCGTGCTTCACCCGCATCTATCAATACTGGAACAAGATTTCCCGATATGTCATCATTTGCTGCCCTAAATTTCTTCCCTCAGTATTAGTAGTATTAGTAGTCTTTTTAGTCGTTTAGTAGTCTAACTGACAGTTCTGAATATATTATTTTGCTTAGGTCACAATTTTAAAGCATTTGTGATACTGTTCTTTCGCTGTTATTTATGGCGGTGCGCAGCGTGTGTCGGTGTGGAGAATCCGAACTGCATGATCAGCTGATGAGCTTACCGACGACGACGTAGGAGTATCTTTTTTGCTTATGGCGTCCTAAGGAGTACGCTTTGTCTGTTCAATTTCTACAGCAGCCCCACTTTCATTCAATAGCGAAATTACATTAATATTGTGGGCACCTAAAAGGCTCCTCTTCGTCATCTGTACATAATCATCATCATAAGGGCTTCTTCTTCATTGAGTGTGGGTAATCATCGGTAGTCTGTTCGGTGCTTTGCGCGCGGCCGGTTCGCTGCATCATCGAGGCCTAATAAATGCACCGTGACAACCGCATCCTCACAATTGGTGTCCACAATATGTAGAGAACAAATAAATAAATAAATAAATAAATAAATAAATAACTAAATAAATAAATCGCCTCACTTGCATCATTTCATCGGACGCCAACCAAGAAATGATGTCTGAAAACAAAAATGACGTATGTCACGCTTGAAAGGTTCGCAGCAGCACAACCGCACAACCCAAGTAGCAAAAACTTGCGCACGTGCTACTGAGCGTGGCTCTAGTTCTTATGAGATCAAGACATAGTAGAAATCATACCTGATGTGAACAAGAAAGTAACAAATGGGCCGATTTACACTTAGAACACAACGCTGTCTTTTCGTTATGAGAATAGGAAAGAACATTAAATAAACCATACCTGCACGTGCTTCTTTAAGTTTCTCGCCGATCTTTTCGACACTCCACTTGTACTGTTTGAGGGAGCACAAGTCATACATTGGGCTAAACACGGGCATGCGATGTTGTATTCAGTAGGTTGAAACATCCGGGGTAGTCATGGCCAGGAAGCAATCTATAATTCCACATCGGCACTCATTGCAACAGAATCTGACGGCACAGGAGGAGAGATGGTGTTCCGTGATTTTCGATTGCCAAGTGAAAGATCACTGCAGTGTGTCCAGCCTTCAGAACGACCCTTCCTTGCTCTTCAGACTGGCTCAAATAAAGTGAAAGACTTCTACCCCTCCCCACGTGGTTGGGGTCGTAGCGCGGGCTTTCCTGTCGATTTCCTGCACCCCTCCTGGCACCTGAGAGTTGTTCCGCCATAACTACGGCCCTTTCGTCGACCCCTTTCGTCACAGCAGGAGGGCCAAGTTTTCCTTTTTCGGCGGACGTTGTCGCCCCATCAGCAGAGGCCGGCAGCGTGTCGAGTAGAGTATGCTGTGTCGGAACAGTCGCTTGCAACACGACTTTCGGAGAATCCTACAATTCCCCACTCAAGCAAGCCGGGAGCGTCCGTGGAAACACAGCAGCTGATGTCTTCTCAGCGATCTTCAGTTGGACGTTTGACAAGAGACCACGCCACCCGTTTGTTAACAAACCCCAGACGGCTCGGTCGTGCTGGCTGGCCTTGTAGTTCTGTTCTCCAAACTCTCGTGGTTTACGTTTCCGGCTGCTAAGTGTCGCCAGCCCGCACACAGCTAGGTTGATCGAGACACTGCTTGCCTGCTAGCCACGTCACGTTATCTTGACTTCACGGTAACATTTGCCGCTGCTCGTCTGCTTCGCCGAGCGGTCTCCTGCGTAAAAAATGCCATTGACGCCGAGGCCCACACGTTTGAGCCGTAACCGCATTCTCAGAACCAATTCATTGAGCAAAGCGCGCGTTGTCAGTGTCTTAGTTCGAACAGAGCCTTGGCGGCGGGATCTGAAGGGACGAAAGGAATTTCGCGGCTGGCTAAGGTTCCGCCTGCGTTGCCGTAGACAGCCGGAAACATTTCGCCCAGGGACAGTGCGCAGCCACCGTATGGGGGTAACAAAATGCACTTGTGTGGTGTGGTTACACTGGCGAAAGAGAAGTTTCACCCTCGTCGAAGCCTCGAAGAGGGAGAGTAAAGGAATGACGTTTTGCGTGTAGTTTGCTTTTGAGTGATGGAGACTGCTAACAGGGAAGCGGGGACTCAAGGCTCGGCCTCGGCGGTTGTGGCCCGGCCTATCCGTCCTGCATGCGGACCTGTGGAACGCTTATAAAAGGAACGTCGTTCCCCCTGCCGTTACTGCATAAATGTAACGCGTTACCGTTACAGTTCCACCAACTCTTAAAGGAACGCTAGCGTTCCTTCGTTCCTCAAAAAAGGAACTAGTTCCAGGAACGTCGTTCCTTGGAACGACGTTCCGTACAACACTGCTTTTCTGGAACCACCTGCAATCGCTGGGGAAGAAAACTGTAATTATGCAACGGCATATTGTGGATGAAGAAGGAAATAAATTGGAGGGGTACGACGCATTGACTTATATTCGAAACGCAACAGCCGATTCCTTTAAGAAGCATGACGAGGCTCCCTTTACGACGTGTAACAGTAGCAAGGGAGACCAAGTGGAAGAACTAGTTCTGGAAAATTTCAATTGGAAGAAGGCGGAGGA
Organism: Hyalomma asiaticum; assembly: GCA_013339685.2. NCBI lineage: Eukaryota > Metazoa > Arthropoda > Arachnida > Ixodida > Ixodidae > Hyalomma > Hyalomma asiaticum. The sequence continues at coordinate 8,095 of JABSTT010004509.1, forward strand.
AATGATTCCCAAACGAACAGCCACAGGATTAGATGGGGTTAGCATTACTGTAATAAATGAGCTCGGAAGAAACAGCAAAGAAGCCCTATTAAAAGCAATTGAAAAAAGGTTAAAGGACAGGCGAATACCGGACAGTTGGCGTCAAAGTAGGATGAAGTTCATTTATAAGGGTGTCACGGAATGACATTGCCTCGTGGTTTAATATAAGTGAAGGTGGACGGCATGGCCGCACGTGCAAGTTTCGAAGCGCTTCGGCCGCTCTCCAAGTAGGTCGAAAGTTCTCGGCATTTTTCGGAGAAGACGTGGAGATGGCCTCCCTGAGCGGGGAAGCTTGAACTTGAAGCATTCTCCTGCGACCCCCCGGCGTGGTTCTTGATGGCCGAACAACGGTGCTTCGGACCAACAATACGGGGCAAGACAGCGGGCAGCCGTTTGACGTGCACTGGCCACGTGCGCGCGGACCTACGCTATTGTTTGCTCGTCGGCCACCGTGTCCAAAGGGGACAAGTATGCATCCCGTTGTTGACTCGAAGGGCACCCCCCGCTACGCTGATGACCTGTCAATCGGGGATGCAGAAGGAAGAGGCCCGTCGGGGACCACGAGAAAGGGTTTGGTCATCGCCCTCTCCAGTGCAGTAATTGTGAGAGGGATATTTTGGGCGGAGCCAGAAAGGAAGTCGTAGAACAATTGTCTCAAAAACACGCCCCTATTCCGAAGACAGCGAATCGGGAAAAACATGCGGGTATTTAAGCGAGGAGCATTGAGGAGCACGGGGTTCTAGTCGCTTGGCTTACACGGCGTAGAAGCCGATCATCGTATCGCTCTAGGAGTTGTTAGCGTGGCTCTGTACCGGCTGGCCACCTAACCTTAGCCGCTTCGCCTAGTTGAGATGTGCGCTTACCGTCTGCAACGTAGGCATCGGGACTTCGGCTCGAGTTAGTTAAAACTGCTCGGGTTTGCTGTCAAGCACTAGCTCCCCGGGAACATCAGCGCCGCAACTCCATAGACCTCAACGCTGTGCCGTACCAGACTACCGCACCAGATCGTCGTGGACCCTTCGACGCTGCCGGTCATCAGCACGTATGCCTTCATGTTTATACCCCTGAACTTTCTCCTTGTAGATTAGATTTCTGAATTGTTGTGATTACCCTAGTTATTCTTTGTTAGTTTATTTTTCTTATTTGTTTGTTGTTCTCGCGCTTTAGTATTTTTGTCAAGCTCTTTCATCGCTGTTATATTCTTAGTTGAGTGAAGTGTTGTTTCCCTTGTATTATTTGCGCTGCGCCCTACCATTATAGATTAAATTTTGTTGTTTTGTTTTTGAAACCACGACTCTGATCCTTTCACTGTGTCTGCTTGCGTACGGAACGACCGAAACTGCCGTAGTTCCCTTCAGCGACTTCGCGCCGGGGAGCTTGAACTCGGCCCTGTAACAAAGGGCAAGGGAGAGAAAAGTAACATTCGCTCCTATAGACCACTGACCATTACATCAGTACTCTACAGGTTGGCGATGCAGGCAATTAAATTGAAAATGCAGATATGGACAGAGCTTAATGGCACTTTTGGCGAACTCCAAAATGGATTTCGAGTCGACAGGAGATTAGATGATAACCTTTTTGCGCTTACGCAGTGTATAGAAATAGCCGGAAAAGAGAACAGACCTCTACATTTGGCATTTTTGGATATTAAGGGTGCGTATGACAATGTGAATCAGAATATTTTATGGGACATAATGAAAGAGGCTGGTATAGGGGATGATTGTATAGAGCTCTTAAAGGAAATATACAGTGGAAATACAGTATGTGTGGAATGGGAAGGTATGGCGAGTAATGGTAGAATGGAGGCCGTCGATATAGGTAAAGGGTTGAGGCAGGGATTTATTCATGCTTTACATGAGGAGAATGGAGAAAGCATTGGAGATGAGCAATATTGGTTTTAAGCTGTCGTACAGACAGGCAGGTATAGTGATAGAACAAAAACTCCCCGGGTTGTTTTATGCAGACGATATTGTGCTATTCGCAGACAGTCGAACAGATTTGCAGGGTCTGGTTAGTACATGTGGTCGGGAAAGTGAAGATTTAGGGCTAAAATTTAGTGTGACAAAATGCGGCTGGATGATATTCAATGACAGCAACGATCAGACCATATCAATACAGGGCAAGGAGATACCCAGAGTGCGAGAGTACAAATACCTCGGGATATGGATAAATGATGGGAATAGATACATGGAAGTACAAGAAAAAGCTATTATAGTTAAAGGAAAGAGGAACTCCGCAATAATGAAGCATAGAGCGCTGTGGGGTTCCAACAGGTACGAGGTAATTCGAGGTTTGTGGAAAGGTGTAATGGTGCCAGCACTTACATTCGGAAACTCAGTGGTGTGCATGAGGTCAGAGGTACAATCAGGGCTGGACGTGAATCAGAGAACGGTCGGACGTCTCGCACTGGGCGCCCACGGGAAGACCACAAATGAGGCTGTTAAGGGGGATATGGGATGGTCTGACTTTGAGGGAAGGGAAGCTCAGAGTAAAATTAGGTACGAACAGAGATTAAGGAATATGAAAGAAAGTAGATGGGCAGCGAAAGTATTCAGGTATTTGTATAGGAAGAACGTTGATTCACAATGGAGGAAGAGAACTAGGAAGCTTACCAGTAAGTATACATCCAGTAACGAAACGGATGGGACAGCATGGTCAGAGCGGCGGAGAACTCGGATTGGATAGCAAGAATAGAGAAGAAACCGGCATTGAACGACTACCGAAAAGGGAAAGACGAAATCAAGAGAGAAAAATTTTACGATAATTCAAAGGGAAGCGCTTTACTGTTTGAGGCAAGGTCCGGTTGCCTGAGAACCTGAAGTTACAGAGCGAAATTCAATAAAGAAGGGGATACATGTACGTGCTGTGGAAAAGCTAGGGAAACGACAGACCATATTTTGATTGAATGTACAGATGTCCACCCAGGTGTAGCTGTGGACACTACCCTACAGGAGGCCATGGGTTTCAGGAGTAACAGGGGAAAGCTGAACATGCCGGCGATAGATATAAGTAAAAGGCGCTTAGAGCATTGGTGGCGCAAAAGTATGGAGCAAACAAAAGCGAAAGGTAGTTCGGGTAATACCCCTGACAGACGGGCGAAAGTAAAGTCCTTTGTAGTGAACCCCTTTTCCTACTCTAAAGGACCCTCTGCAGAAAGTAGTTGCGCCGATGACACACGGCAGCACGTGAACTCCTTTGGGTGGTTCCTAGACGAACGTCGCAAAAAAATGGCGCTCCTCGTTAAAGCAGCAACATAGTGAACATATTTAAATAGTTCCGCATTTAATTACCTTTAGCAGTTGTGAATCGGAAAAATATCGTTTTTGTTGCTGATGGCTAATAATGTTGATTGTTCGTTTCACGCCACGACGAAAAAGATGATTGCCGGAATCCCGCATGGCGGCGATGTGAGCGTGCGAGAGTACGGTAAAAATAAATGTGGCCCTACACATATCATTACACGGCTAAAAGTTAAAGCTTATACGCAAGGCAAGAGAATACTTGCGGGGTGTTATAATTTTGTGAAAAGTATCTCCCGTTTACGGGCCGTGTACGCTGTCGGCGAGAGTACGCCTTTACGCTCGAAAAGTAGATCACGGATCTACCTTTCTGCAAAGGAACTTTGCCGGGAAGGAGATACTCCTTTGTCGTGTGTCACTGGGCATGAACGCCTTTCCGGCAGATGTCCCCTTACCTAAAGTACTTTAGCATGCCCGTGTGTCAGGGGTATAAGATTGTTTCATCACAGAGGAACGATAATAGATAAAATAAATAGACGAGGTAAAAAATTACTTGTGAAAATATGTGCGATTCGGGAAAAGAAATGGTTGTAAACGAAAAAGAAATAAAGCTAGAGCTTGGTGGCCCGGCCACCGCCCCGTTATAAAGGGGACGCTCCTAATATCCATCCATCCATAATGCGCTCGAATCCCAGCATATGCTCGCTTCATTCATATGTATGGGAACGCGTAGTCTGTCTGTCTGTCTGTCTGTCTGTCTGTCTGTCTGTCTGTCCGTCCGTCCTAGCGCTGCGGTGCTGCTTAGCTAGTACGTGAATTGATCAATAGATGGCGCGGAGGCGTTCGCTGCGTGCTCTAGTGTGACAGGAGAGCGCTAGATGGCGACACACAGTGTCACGTCTTTGATGATGTACTGGGCAAGATTCACGGAAGATTCACGGTTTTTACCGATGAACATCCGGAGCTTCGCCCACTCATCATCATTCACTCCGTGGATATGCGTGGGTCATTTTTTTCCATGCAAACGTTTTTGAGTAACTCGACACATGAACTAGAAAAGCCAAACGCGGTGACTACGCTAGAGACATTACTTGCTCCAATCGGAAAATGCTTTCTCCTGGTCCAGCGACACAACTATACCAGTAGTAGACCGCGACAGCGTATAAGCCGTAATGTCGCGTGTGGTGAAAGACAAACTGTGCATTTCTCTTCCTGGCACCGATGAGGCTTGATAATGACCTATTACAGTGCTCATTAGAGCCCTCAGCCGTCGAACGATAACGGTAGCAAAGATCTTGTAATCAACGTTAAGAAGCGTTATAGGTCTCCAATCTTCGGGATAAACGGAGGAAGCGTCATGTTTCGGAATGAGCTCAATGCGGTTATCTCGAAAGCTGGATGGAAAGACGCAGTCCTCAAAGCACCGGAGGATAACCATGGTCAAGATAGAGCCAATCTCACCCCAAAATTTCAGGTAAAACTCAACTGGCAAACCATCTGGCCCAGGGGCTGACCCACGCTTCATGGACTGCGGCGCCGTTTTACCTCTTCAGCCGACGGAAGAGCGCACAGGGAATCAGCGGCCTCTCGAGGAACACGCGATAAGCCGTTGAGCATGGCTGATGAAGTGTCGTAGTTTCCATGCATGGTCGCACGTGACTATTGTTTCAAAATGTGCCAAGAAAGCAGATCTATCGCGCGTGGAATACGGCTGCGGAGATGGTATCCGTGCGGTCACAGAGTTAGTTGGCTGTGACTGGCCAAAAAAGGAATGCGTAGCGCAGCACCTCAGGATGCGCACAGGGGTTCCGCCTACATAGCCATGCTGCCGCCGCGAGAGAGGAGGCAGCAATCAAGCGCTGAAAGCGATCACGTATAACTCGCGCTGCCAAGCTCGCATCAATGGAGACGGTCCAACGGTGCGCAAAGCGATGCGTAGTTTTGTCGATGTATCGGCCAGCTCCTCAGAAACGCGACGACGCAGCCAACGTCCTTCAACCGAGCAGTGTAGACGCCACTGCATTTTGAGCACGTCCAAATCGATTGGGCCAGATCCAGCAAGCGACGCACGTATCGCGCGGGGCAAAGCAGACCGTGAGCGTTCGTCCTCGAGAGTGCGAACATCAAGACGCCACAGGTTTTCGAAAGAAAACGGAATGTTTAGCTGTAAGTCAATAGCAAGGTAGTCAGAAATATACGCAGGAGAATTTAAATTATCGACAAATGATACTAAAGCAGGTGGCACATAGGCGCGGTCGAGTCTTCTAGCGAACCCGAGTTTAATTGTGATAAGCACCCATATGTAAGAACTGCTTTAGGTCGCCATTTCTAGACACCGTAGGTGCACGGGTTTACTATCAAAATTACTCACTTTTGTTGGAAGGATAGAAAGTCTCGCTATAGGAGACAAGAACAGGTGTATTGATCAGCTATAACTGAGCATGCCTTCTAAAGTACTAATCAAAAAATTTAAAGGCCAGAAAGTTTTTTTTGTGCAACGAGTTTCCACAATAAATTGTATGCGCTATGGGTGTTTCGACTGCAAAGTGGAAATAAAGCGCGCATAGAGTAAGGGTACAAACACTATTAACAAGAAATAAGATTTTCATCAACATGGACAACACAATTTACTGTAATTGAACCAAGATATTTTTGCAGGTGATTCTAAACAGATATGATGCGTGTCTTTTAATGTCGTATTAATCACGTATGTCTCCTTCCATGGAAAAAAAAATTTGGCACATCCCACGAGCAGTGGGAATCAAGGAAATGCGAAGCACGAATCAGGAACGTAGAATGGATTTGCATTGTTGTCTCGCTATACCGAGTTTTGTACACATGAAGTTAACGAAACCGCCGCAAGAGCACCATGACTGTGGCATGTAAACCATGCCGCTCATACACGTATGTCATGATTCTAATCTTATGGCCTGTCATTTACGTTCGTCATGCAGTCGTGTTGTGCCGTAGCAATTTTGGTATACATCCCATTAACGTAACGCGTGGCATGTAAATCATGCTGCTGATGACATGCATGTCATGCTTTTCATGTTATGACCTGTCATTTGGTTCGTCATGCAGTCATGTTGTGGCTTACCAATTTCCGGATACATCCCATTAACGAAACGGCCAGGAGAGCACAAAATCGTAGGCGGCTAGATAGATAGATAGATAGATAGATAGATAGATAGATAGATAGATAGATAGATAGATAGATAGATAGATAGATAGATAGATAGATAGATAGATAGATAGATACGCTCAAAGTCGCCGAAGTTCGCTAAGAAATGCTTCGCAACGCTGCAGGCATAAGCTACTCTATCTTTAGGTTACGGCCGAGCCTTGTCCGCCTTCCCTCGGAGTCGCCGTGTGTGGGCCCATCCATTAGGCAGTGCAGTCAGACAGTGTGGTGTACAGCCGTGGGAGAGAGAGAGAGCGAACGGCGCGCGTTGACTATGGAAACGCCGTTTTTGCAATGAACGCTGCGCTAGCTCGAAAGGCACGAGAACGCGCCCTCGCCCTCGAGAGAGAACGCCGACGCAAGCAGCGTCTGCTAGCGAGAAATGGAGAAATGTGTCGTTCCGAGAACGTTCGCTTGTGTGCAACTATCGAGGACCCCTTTACAGTGTCGAGGTGCTCTTGATGTGTACATGCAAGGGCTTCACATGTCCAGAGCACCGAACGCATGTCCCGCGCCTCGATTCGCAAGATTGCCGCTTATGTGCGAAGACAGGCTTCACTATCTTGTTATACCGATTCGTATGACAGGGGAATCAAGTAATCAACCACACTTTTTTTCTTTATTGCCTGTGATCAGTAGCACGTGGGAAGAGTAATATAAGCAAAATATGTACACAGATAGATGGACTACTCGTCCATTACGATTGAATGACACTTAAATGCCACCTGTCAAGTTGTAAAACGTGTTGTTTATTTAGAGTTCTTTAAGATGAGACAGGAGGTTCTATTCCAGCCAGTCATAGTGGTGGACACGCTTGCGTAGAGTTATCTGCTCTCGAAAATACGTATGGGCTGGTCGTCTGACGGGATGACAATAGAAGCCGGCCATATACAGTAGAGGCCAGTTACCGCCAACGCCATATACAGTAGATACCAGTTACCATTATCTGATCGAAAGGTGTTCCGTCGTCATCGTCGTCGTCGTCGTCGTCGTCTATCGGCAAATATCTGATGCCGTGGGGGTCAAGTGGAAATTCTTTTTTTTTTATCGCTCGCTGTAACGTGTCCCAGAAGTATGCTTCCTCCCAGCGGTGTAAAAATACATGATCTATTGTTTCGGGTTGTTTCCATATCACACGTGATCCCCATGGCATGTAAAAGCCCCTTTCTTCGAAAAAGCTTCCAACTGAAAGTGTACCTGCTTGCAGTTTCAAAAACAAATTTCCGGAGCCCTCCACTACGGCGTCTCTCATAATCAGAACTGGTTTTGGGACGTTAAACCCCACAAATCAATCAATCAATCAGTTTCAAAAAGAAGCTTTTGATACCCGGCGGCATCTGCTTTGATTTAACAAGTTTTAGGACACACTGTGTTGTGCCTCAACTGTTTATTGCCCTGTACAGAAGCGGGTGGAATAGGCTGTCTAATAGATCGTTGCACAGCTTTTTCTTTGTGGCCGTAAACAGGTATTCTCCTGAAAACCGCACAGCAAGGAAACAAACACTGAATAAATACAATTTCCCTGTCGGCTCCTCCCACACGTCATATGTAGAAATTGTGTAGGATTTGTTATGACGGTGCCTGTGTAACGTGACCGGCGCTTCTAATCTCTGTTAAGCGCTAAGGCACCAACGTAATAAACCAAACACGCGTTAGCCGTACTACCATGTCGCATGCCTTTATTAAACTCTGCTCGATCCCGTAGGAGTACTTCAATGAACGACACTTGGGATACGTACGTCAACGCACCGTAGCGTGCATTATTCTCGTACAAAACTCGCATCTCTACTGCGCACTATAACCTAAGTGCACAAAGTCCCGTTGTACCATTCAGGTGCAACCATTCAGTCGACGTTCCTGGTTAGTGCACGTTAAGCATACACCCACTCATGCCCTTTGCATAAATACCTTGATACAACTCGAAACACTTGGCTAAATGATAAACAGTTCATGATAAACAATTTCCTCGCTGCAGACTGCTTCGCATGACACCGATTCCCACAATGCGTGGGATCCGCAGGTGTTTTTTTTCTTTTTACATAATGCTCCAATTGCTAGCGTACTAAGCTCTATAAGGAAAAAGGATCGGCCCGTGCCCAAGGCCTCGCGGCCGATGCCTAGGCCGGGGTTCAAGCCCGCCCCAATTTATCATCCACGGATATTTGAATGAAGTGGTCTGTCTGTCTGTCTGTCCCAGACTACATTCTATTAAAGAGCAAATGTACGACGCCTGCTATGTTATGAGGCGCCTATTACAATTATTCGTTTTAAGGAAATAAATTTATTCCTTCCCCTTCTTTAACTATCGGCAAACTAGTTTTAACTACCCGACGAAGACACGACAGAGACGTAGAAACACACACGCGCATGCTGAGCACAGGCTTCCAACTATGTTTATTTCATGAAGAAGTACACGAGGCTGCGTGAAGGTAGCGAGGATGCAGGTGCGTGTTACAATGGTCCTGATGTGCACATCTAGAAAATCGGTTTTCCTTTTTGATAATGATAATGGTGGTGAACTAATGCAAGTATATCCTTTCTTTGCAATGAAAAAGTCCTCGTTAATCTCTATCATTTCTTGTTTTTGCCTTTTAAGGGAATTTGAAAGGAATTTGGAAGGTCTTTTTGCAACTGAGGGAAACAACTCATGGCTGTTTTTGCAGTGTAAGATTCCTTTTTTCAAGAATAGCTTTTCAATGCTCCTAATACACATGTTAAAAAAATTTGGGGGCCATTTCTCGGCTATATGACGCAAAACGCGACTACTGCCGCTAAATATTGACACGTGCGGTTGTTTTGGTTCGTTTAAGGGAAACGCCTTTGTCACTTCCCTCCGAAGCGCAAGTTTGAGTGCTAGGGGTGATAGCGTGAAGAATTTCGAACGGAGTCGTAGCGTAGTTGTGGTACTTGTGAATTGTTGCGGCTTAGAACCCCCTCCCCCTTTGCGCGAAGTAGGGACATCTCAACATTCCGGAGTTCACTTCAGTGAGTTCCAAATCAGATTTATTGATCGCAACTTGCATTCCGCATGCCTCGAAGTAAATGTAGGATTAAACTGGCGTTAGTCCAATAGCACCATGGGATTTTTAATTTATCTGGCTAGAAGTGTGAAGTGACAAACCGCATAGAAAGCTTTTTCAATATTAAGAGATATTTTAGCACGTTTTTCAGCTTAACAAATGTGTCAGTAATTATTCTTGAAAGGGCCAGGATGGTGGTGTTTGTGAGTTTAGTGGAGACAAAGCCATGTTTTGGGAGGCCTACAATGTTAATGAGGACGGCATTTTTCTGTAACGCAATAGACTTAATTCTTTTAAAAAAGAAGTGGTAATATGTTCACGACAGATAGATCTGGAGCGGCTTATAATCACAATCGCAGGGCGAATCTCTGTTCTTCCTGCAAATGTATCGAAAATTTGGTAAAAGAAGCGCCTATATAATGTAGCGAACAGGTAAGTTTCGGTGAGGAATCCATAAATACGAAATATATACCAAAATGTCGTCCTGTATGTCTACTAGCATGTTAAGTTGGAGAGAGTCTTCCGGAGTTTATCAGGACAACGCCACGATCAATTTATAAAGTGGTTTCAAAAATGTGTTTGTTTATAGCGATCATTTCCAGCTTACCTACCTCAGGTATGCTGCCCGCTGTTCCCCGCTGCGGCCTGCTATCAACGAATTCTTTACAACCATTTCACGCGTATGTGTACATCGATAATTATACTTTATTTTGAAATTATCACAAAGGTAGTAGCCTGCGCAAGTGACGAATCTTCTTCGCGTGGCGGGGAAATAAATGTCTTTCTACTAGATTTCGTCGATACATTGCATTCTGTAAATGTTTGAATGGGTGAGAGTATCGTTCACCGATGACTGTTCATGCCGCTATCGTCCTGATTTGCTTTAGTTTTCTGGCCACAGGTTCGCCCAATAAACAGTTGGACTGTCGACATCTTGAGTTCTCGTGCGTGCTTCAGCGTCAAGAAAATATGCCCTAAAAGCAGCCTACCGCCAGCAAAACTGAGCTACGCTTTCCTTTTTTTTTTTTTTTAATGCGAAGCATTTAGCGAACTTCGGCGAGTTTGAGCATATCTATCTATCTATCTAGCCGCCTACGATTTTGTGCTCTTCTGGCCGTTTCTCCAAAGGGATGTTTACGAAAATGGTATGCCACAACATGACTACATGACGACGAACATAAATAACAGGTCATAACATGAAAATCATGACATGCATGTCATGAGCTGCATGATTTACATGCCACGGTCTTGGTGCTCTCCTGGCCGTTTCGTCAATGGGATGTATGCGAAAATTGGTGTGCCACAACATGACTGCATGATCAAAAGAAGAGGCGTGCAGGATACGGACACAAGGAGAGCAGTGAACACTACGAGCGAAGTTGAGCGAACTCGCTCAACTTTTTGTCCTTTATGACTGCATGACGAAGATAAATGACAGGTCGTAACATGGCAATGGTAATATGCATGTCATGAGATGCATTATTTACATACGATGCAGTAGCGTAGGCAGGCATGGGCTGACCGGGCTGAAGCACCCCCCGAAATTTTTTCAGCCGGTGCCCCTCTGCCTATCTATGCTGGCCATTCACATATGCGAACAAAGGTGCCCATTCTGGGAAGGTGAGGCTATGGGCATTCGCGTCTCAGCGGTGGGCTTAAAAACCAAGAACGCGGCTCTTTCTACTCACAAAGGAAGTTGACTTGTCACTCTATGGCGGGGAAAGTTGTAGTTTGTCTGCAGGAAACCGTGGTGGCGAACGAGGGGCACCTGTCATTTATCGGCAAAGAGTGCTGCAGTAAGAGCCTGAAAGGGGAGCTTGCAGTCTTTGCAGCATAGCACCGCGGTAGGCAGACGCATTTGCAATGTGTTGACAATTAGCTCTCTGCGGTGATGGAAGAATATGGCTAGTCTGCGTACCCGGAAGCACGCGTGGTTTTTCTGCGGGTGAAACGTTCGCGGGCTAAGGTCATCGAGCAAGCGAACCAAGCATAAAGTAAAGTAGGCCGCTGTTTCCTGTGCAACGCCTTTCCCTTTGCCGCCCGACCGTTCTTCACCTCCTATTCCTGTTTCTGTGGGGCGCTGACGCTCTTCGTGCGTCGTATGCGGTCGCGTGTGGAATAGGGCTTACAGTACATGCGTTTTTTTATTTATTTTTGAGCAGGGCCCTTACATGGGTGGCCCAATACAGGTCGCTCTCGTCGTTTTTTTTTTTTTTTTGACGACATACATATGGTCGCAATGTGCGCGCGGCGTGTCCCCTTCCTAGGACGATGCCGCGAGAGAGGAGATTTCAACCGACCTTCCGACTGAACAGCACTGCTTAGCAGTGTTACCCACAAGCAATTAAACTCCGGAATAACGAGTCGACAAAAAGACCGCGCTGTGGTTCATCGCCGAGCCTGCGCAAGGGTGAACAGCTCCGCTATACCAGCAGGCGGTGGTTGCGGCATTCATTCAAGAAGAGGTCACCTTATTCGTATCGTCGCTTTCTCGGCAATATGTCTCAAGCACAGCAGCGGCTCTCCGTCTTCTGGAGAAGCTCATCTTCGAAGCGCCAACAAACGAGAGAGACCTCGAATGCTAAGTCCTTTTCCCCAACTGATTTGTACTTACATGATACCTTTTATTGTCTGACGATGCAGTGGCTTTGTAATATGCCTAAGATGACCTGTATGGATTATACGTGAATTCTCTGATAATGTTGCCATAGTCCCTTTCTATTGCCCACATGAGGTCATACGATGCCTTATTAATTTCACTGAGCCAGGAAATTAATTCGAAATCATTTCATTTCTTCATACAATATACAGCATTGTAAACATAACAGACGAAATAACGACAGTCGCCGAGACGATTGATCGATCATCAGTGCTTGAGACAGTCCATGAGCGGCCAATGGAAAAATAAAACGAGATGAAATCTCTTTGTACCAATACCATTCTTGGCTAATGTATCTGGTCGAACAACTCGAATAGAGAAGGCTACATATCAAGCAAAACTGCAAATGAGTTCCGTGAAGAAAAAAGAGCGCAAGAGAACGGAGACAAAAAAAAAAAAAGAACACGTACAAAGGACTGGCATTTCAACTATGCAAAACAAACTTGCCTACATCGAGCCCACTGAATGGGATATTACTTCTCTGTTAGCCAGAAGGAAACTCACTATTCTTGGGCCTCGTTTAGTAAGGAAGCCAAATAAGTTATTTACATCAGCCCCCATGTTTTTCAACAGCAAGCTAAGTGACAGCGAAATAAGAAAGAAAAAAAACGTGCAAAGCCCAATGAAAGTCTTAGGAAAGTATTGCCAGGCGAGCGTGTAAGAAAGCTTTCATTTACAAACTTTTCTTTAACCTTGATGTGTCTAAATCAACTGCTAGGCATGTGATATTGTCAACTCAGTGTAGCAAGTGATCGCGTAAGGTTAAAACATATGACGTTTCAGTTTCCAAAACCAGTGAGGTACGGCAAGTAGTAGTTGATAATCTAGTATTTGTCGATGCATCAAGTGAGTAGATTTGTGAACATCGTAAGTTGAATGCTTATGGCGAATGTCATTGATACAGGAAACATTGGACCTAATACCTATCCTTGTGCCATTGTGACGCCCCAGGGACGTCGGCGGGTCGAGGCACGGGAACACGGGTAGCGAGAATTTCTGGCCTTCTGCAGTCCAATTTTTCAGCTGCCGCTGCGGTCAGAGAATCGCTGGGGCTTTCGTTACCCGCGAGTTTTGCGGAAACCGCGCTTTCACAGCAGAGCTGATGTATGCGCGGCGGCCCCAGATGAGAGTGTGCATTAGCCGGCGACCTTGAAGACGGCAGGATGCCGACGCTAAAGCGAACCCAGTGCGCTCATAAGTGCTTGAGCAAAGCCAGCGGAGCCTACCCGGTATGTTTCGACCACTGTGCAATGCAGTAAGAACTGCCTCTCGGACGCGCACATCTGGCCAGCCACAAAGGAGCGACTGCCGACAGGCGCGTCTTTTCACCGGGCACTTCCAGCGTAAGGGCGCCTAGACGGTGCCAGATTGCTTGCACCTGGAGTGTTTCGGAATGGAAGCGGTGGTAGCTAATGCTCGTTACGGTAATCTGTACACAAGTGTCGCCGGTTAGGCTGTCCGACGTCCTCTCGAATGTCGACTTTTGTGTATGTTTACATTTTGCTTTCTATATTTTTGGAGAGGAAGTCGTGCTGCCTTACACTGTGGAGGCGACTCCCAACCAATAGTCGCACGGTGGCTTGGGCGAATTCTACCGGCGACGGTGCCGTAGACAACCATCAGATAGACGCCCTGGTGAGGCGGGGCTGTCCGGGAGAAAAACTCGTCTCGCGACAGAGGACAGGGCAGAATTTTGGAGATTCGAGAGACTCGAAGAGAGGCAGTGACCTTCCGTCATGTGAAGAAGTAAGCTTCGTTTGCGATCCCTCGTGCTATCCTAGCCGTTCGCCTCTCCAACCTCGGAGAGACCATGTAGTCTTTGCGAGAGCATGATGCAAGCAGCAATGATCGGGGAGAATCCGTGAGCTACGGCGACTTCGAGGTCGACATCCGAGTTTCTAACACAGCACCAGTCCACAGGCCGGCGACGAGACCTATGCGCCGATGGAGCCCACCCTGATTTCCAGATAAGCATTCCTTTCGTTGGTGGCAGCAAGCGTAATTAACACATTTCGCCGTTAGTTTATGAGCTGTTTTACCCATTGTATCGGCCGTTCAAAGTAACTGTAGGATTAAACTGGCGTTAGTCCCAACAGCACCGTGGGATCTTTAATTTATCTGGCTAGAAGTGTGAAGTGGCAAACCACCTGAAAAGCTTTTTCAGTATTAAGAGATATATTACCGCGTTTTTCAGCTTAATAAATGTGTCAGTAATTATTCGTGAAATGGTCGGGATGGCGGTGTTTGTGAGTTGAGACAAAACCATGTTTCGGGAGGCCTACCATGTTAATGAGGACGGCATTTTTTTGTAACACATTTGGCTTAATTCCTTTAAAAAAAGTGGCCATATGTTCAAGACAGATATATCTGGAGCTGCTTAGAATCAAAATCGCAGGCGAATCTCTGTTCTTCCTGCAGATGTGTCGAAAATTTGGAGATAGAAGTGTCTGCATAAAGGTAAGTTTGGGTGACGAAACCATAAGTACGAAATATACACTAAAATATCGTCCTGTATGTCTACTAGCATGTTAAGTTGGAGAGAGTCTTCCAGCGTTTATCAGGACAACGCCAAGATCAATTCATAAAGGGTTTCAAAAAATGAATTTGTTGTAG
>JABSTT010004510.1:0-22518 GCA_013339685.2 Hyalomma asiaticum
AGTTCAAACTTATGGCAATCTACAACATGTCCTGCGATGTATCCTTGAGAGAAATTACCTCCCCAAATTTTCCTTTTATTCGTGAGCATACTCTGTTCGCTGACCCTTACAGAGAGCTGAGCACAATTACTTGGAACCTACGGGAACATACAAATAGATTTTAAACAATTGTACAAATGCCAAGTCGTGCACAGTTGGGATAAAGGAAGCTAAATCACTATAACGTTACGTTTAAAACAGGTCTTCAATCATATGCGAGCACGAAGTGCTCTGCATGAACGCACCTTTTTACGTGTTCCTCATAAGGTCAAAACTGCCTTTGTTTTACATTTATTTGAATTCAGTTTAATCGGCAACAAGGTTGCAAGGATGACCAGGCAGAAAAGCTGCACTGGGCTTGAGGGCAGTCTGGCCACCTCATACACAGGCGGCGTCACAGCGGTCAAACAGAAGCACACGGTATTCGTAAAGCATGAACTAAGTGAAGGAGTGAACAACCACGCTCAGAATTAAATAACAACGTTATCGTTGAAACATTTCCACAGTTGAAGTGGGGAACAAAAAAAAAAAAAGCTCCACCCATATCCACGGAGTGAATGATGATGAGTGGGCGAAGCACCGGATGTTCATCGTAGATCGTGCCGAGTTGCGGATTAATTTAGTTAACGCACACGCTACGAATCCTTATGGTTCAACTACGCACAAGTGAAATCTCCCACCGGCACTTCATTGCAAGTCAAGATCCAGTGCCTATATATATATATGGGTGGCCGCTGAACGGTTCTTCTCCAGCGCGAGCAGTCGGTATTTTTCAATCAAGAAACTCGCTAGAAGACGCTGCCTGCATCAACGTTGTCTCTCGCGGGTGAGGGCGCGTTCTCCAACTTTGCGAGCTGGTGGGCGTTCATCGAACAAAGAGCGTTTCCATAGTCAACGCGCGCCTTTCGCTATCTCTCTCTCTCTGTCTCTATCTCACAAGACGGCAGATGGAAGAGTGAGAGAGCTCGCGCGCCGGGAGGCACGCGCCGAGGGCGAGCGCGAGCGCGGCTACGACGCGATAACGAAACAGCGAGCGCCGCATCGCCATCTATTGATCAACTCACGTACTAGCTAAGCAGCACCGCAGCGCCATCTCGTGATCATTCTGAGACCATTCAAGAGCGAGCACATTCAAGAGCGAGCACGAGACCTAGCGGTCTCGTGCGCCATGCGCTCCAATACTACGCGTTCCCATACATCTGAATGAAGCGAGCACCGCAGCGCCATCACGCCATCTAGTGAGCACTTCGCGAACTAGACGAGGTGGCTACAAGGGACAACATCATCAAAGGATGGAACGACCCACGGCGTAAGGAGCTTCGCGCCTAAAAGAAGAACGCGCATCTCCACGAAGTGAACCATGACGAGTGGGCGAAGCTTGGGATCGTTCAGTGTTACCGTAAATCACCTTTGACATTGCCCACTCATGCATGTAAATGAGTGACAACGCGTGTGTATATTTATACAAGTGTTGTCATTTATGCTTCTGGTCTTTATAACATTCCTACGATGCCACGTCGTAGATCGTGCCGAGTTCCGGATTAATTTAGTTAACGTGAACGCTGCGAATCATCATGGTTCAACTACGCACAAAAGACCGGCACTGCATGGCAGGTGAAGATCGAGTTTCTATATATACGGGGTGGCCTGTGAACGGTTGTGCAGCGTGAGCAGTCGGTTTTTTTAAATCAAGAAACTCGCTAGAAGACGCTGCCTGCGTCAGCGTTGTCTCTCTCTGGCGAGGGCGAGTTCTCGTTCCTTGCGAGCTGCTAACGCGTTCATTGCAGAAAGAGCGTTTCCATAGTAAACGACACTGTCTGGGTGCACTGCCACGCTACAGTGCCTAGAAATATACTGGGCACTATAGCCACGCGTAGCCTGTGCACCGCAGCGCCTCTAGCGGTCTCCACTCAAAGCGGACGCTCGCATCTGTGCACCGCAGCGCGTTCAGCGGTCTTCCTTGTAATCACATGGCTACGCCGGTCAGGGATCGACAAGGCTGGATCCGAAGTTATTTCGCCCCTAAAATTCATAGCGAAGAAGACAGGGGAAGTCACATTTATGCCTGGAGCACTGTAGCGTTCAAAGATGGAGAAGCCTGTTGACGCGATAGGAACGCGACAGTCTGTGAATGCTAATAAGCAGAAAAACCGTAAAATGGGTAAGCGTACCTCCAGGGTGATTGGTGATCATTGAGGTTAGGTTTCTTCAGGCCATGTTGGGACCATGGCTAGGCGTCCGATGGGGTAGCGGAAAGGGAGTGAAACAGACAGAAGAGAGAAAGGCCATAGCGACACTCCGGAAATTCTGACCACCTGGCTTTCCTTAACGTGCACTGACAACGCACAGTACACGGGCCTCTGGCATTTTCGCCTCCATCGAAAATGCGACTGCCGCAGCCGGGATCGAACCTGCGCTTTTGGGTGGCAGCCGAGCAGCGTAACCACTGCACCATCGCGGCATGGCAATGTGGAACGCACTGAGTTAGACCCGTTGAATGGTATGTAAGGCGTCCCTCAGAGGTCTGCATTAGGTTCTGTACTATGTTTAGTCTATATTAAAAACATTTCCTGTGGTATTCATGAAAGCATCGCGGTGCGACTTTTCGGCGATGATTGTATAAAGCACAAAGAAATTAATAGCACGGAAGATCAGTCATTACTCAGTGACGCTCTTAGGGCTGTAGACCCTTACAAAAACGTCACATATGGCGACATCAGGAATTGGGTATATCTGGCTATACATGGTTCGTGCGTGTATGTGGCCGCATTTGCCAAAATCGCGACAGAGGCATATGTGACAATAAATGACCTGCACGAAGAATGGTAGAATGACACTGACGGGAATTTCTTTATGAAATCTATGTCGAATAAATTTTATTATCGAATTCACTTTCTCGTGATGTAAAGGAAATGATGCATATTCATGTTCTTAGGGAAAAATTGAGAAGTTATCTATTGTTTGTAGAACTGTCGCTTTCGCTTTGTGTATGTGGAAATAAGACTTGATAATTTATTAGTGTGCTTATTACGAATAACTGTTTCTTAAGCTATTGCTATTTCTTGATCGCTGCGGTTTGTAACCTTGTGACCTCCTCCTGCAAACTAATCTGCACTGCAATAATTTTTGAGACGAAATAAATACTGATTCATGGATTGATTGAAAATACCGCCACACATGGACGCGTGCCATATATAGACAGATAAGCGTATTTAGCCAGATATACATATCTGGACATATATGCCATTTTTCTATATGTAGCCGTATTTTCTCGCTCATTTCAGTCCTTCATGGCATCCTTCGTGTAGGTTGTTATTGCCATACTCGGCTCCATCACGATTTGGGCAAATACGGCCATATATAGACACGATGCATACGTAGCCAGATATGCCCAATTCCTGATATCGCCATATATGCCTTTTTTATAAAGAGAACAGTGAAAATGAAAACAAATGAGAAACATCCCTTGGCTTAAGCGCCATAGCTACGATGTCCTCATTTTAGAAAATAAAAATAATAGCGCCGAACAACAGCATCACCGTACAACAGGTTTTAAGAGGCATGAAAGGCGTCAAGAGTAACCTAACCCAAGAGTAAATTAACTGTTTCAACGGCTAGCTCACTTCGTTACTTTGCTGTTGCCGTTCAGAGCGGAGCTGTTTAAGGGCCTGCCATGTCCGCCGTCCCGGATGTTTCCAATGTCTGTCGTCACGCAGAAACAAACAAAAAAAAAAACCGGACACCCTTGCCCTTGACCCAGTACCAACATCCTTGAGCATAGCCTGAACCCATTGCCCATTCTCCTGCGTTGAGTCCACTGCTGCATCATAGTGATTATGTGAAGGGCAGTATAGAAGAAGAAAACAAATAAAACAGAAATGAAAAAGCGCTGCAAGAAAGTGGGAAAGAAGGAAATAAAAAGAAAGAAAAGAGAAATGTCTCGGTTTCTGCAGAAGGAAAAAGCAGATCGCCATTGTCCTTGACCCAGTATCAACACCTTTGACCTTTGCCAACACCTTTGTCGCCCTTAGACCACTGCTACATCACAGTGATTATGCCAAGGATATTATATGAAGTGATCAAGGAAGAAAATAGAAAAGAAATAACGAAAATAATGTCTCTGGTGGCGAAGAAGGGAAAATCCGACCGCGCTTGCTCTTGACCTACTATACGCACTCTTGCCATGAGCCCACACTTACATAAGAGTGATAGCGATGAAGATAGCGCTACACGATAGTGATCTTGTACTTGACACTCTGGACACAGCTACGCTGTTTACTCAGATTTCACACGCATGGAACTGGCTTTAGTTTTAAATGCCAAGCTGCCAACTTGAGCAACTTTGATACCGTATCTATCTATCTATCTATCTATCTATCTATCTATCTATCTATCTATCTATCTATCTATCTATCTATCTATCTATCTATCTATCTATCTGTCTGTCTGTCTGTCTGTCTGTCTGTCTGTCTGTCTGTCTGTCTGTCTGTCTGTCTACGCCTCGGCGCCCTCCTTGTCTGGTTCGCTTTGTGCATATCAAGATTGGGATGGTAGGGTACCAATTTGCAGCGACGCACTACGCACATTTGCGCGCAGTCTCCGCTTCGTTAACAATGCGCCATCGTATCACGACTAGACGCTGCACTCAGTTTCCGATAAGAGGGAGCGCCACTACAGCGTCACCCAAGGTATGCGTCATCTGCGGTGGCTACCTAAAGAGGCTGCCCCGCTACCCGGCATGGACACACACAGACGAGCTACAAAGACGAGCTTAGAGTCGGTATGCTCTCTCGGGCTTCCACTGCTGAACGAAGGAAGGGTCGTTAAGTTTTTATGTTGGGATTTGTCCTTCTGCACACACGAGTTCCACAAATTTATGGCGAATGTGAATGATTGATCTCGACACCGCTGTGATAATATACCCGTCACGTACGTAGTCATTGACAAAAATATAAACATGTGTGGTTCATACGCGTAGAGCTCGTGCCTGGATTATGCAGCCATTCGCCACAGCTGACTGAATCCTTACATCGTAGCTCACGTTATTAAACTACGAAAAAAATGAAAGCTTCATGAGAACACACATTGTGTAACTTAAAAGCTAGAGGAAGATAAACCGCGTGTTGTAGCTTGCGATTGAAATGTATACATAACAAGCGGACTAACATATGCAAGTGCCAACATACCACTCGTTAGGCAGGAAGGCATCGAACCCGGGACACCAAGCGGTCAGGTTAACACGGTCACCTGTCCAAGGGCGCTGCTGTTCCAGCGCATCACGTATTGTAAATAAATTTATCGCATCAACACTTGCGGTTTTGTCGCTTGTACTAATTTTTCACGCACACGTTAATCGTAGTCGTAACATTTGGCTGAACGTCAAACAGGTCGGGATAAGCGAATTTTATGCTGATTGCTTCGCATGACTTCGATTCCTACTGTGCTAAGGTGGTGTTGGTGAACAACCTTTATTCGGTCCTGCATGGTAAAGAGACCGGGCCTGTCGATCTCCCCTGAGAGGACGGTGAGGTTCTGCCTCGGCGCCTCCTCGAGGGCCTGCTGGACGGCCACACTTGGTCGTGAAGGACGGAGCTGACCATCCGCCAATGTTATTTTTTTTTTGTGCCCGGCTTTCGTGTTGCTTTATTACTTACCGTGGCATTCCGGTTGGTTGTTCCCACCGTTTGGGTAGAAGTCGACATGGCCAACGGGCCCCTTTATTCCAAGCCGTAGGTCATGAAGACTGCCGGCATCAGTGTGGATGACGTCAACAAACTGTGCGTCATGTGCCGACAATCTCACAGCATCGTCTTCAAACAGAGGCCCTGCCGGATCAAGGCCTAGAATACAGATGACATAGTCATCTTTATGGAACTTACCACGGGCATTTCTGTATAACTACTTAGACAAAAAATGTAAGGAGTCAGGGAAGCCAATGTAACAACTCTTAGAAATTTATATACATTGTTCCATAAAATTCCAAAAGTCCTAAACATAGGTAGCCAATCACACACGCAGCAGCGTCTGTTTTCTAGAACCGCAAACAGAGCCAGAAAGCTCTGTTTTGAAGGAAGAGTACATATTAGGAGGAAGCCTCCTGTTCAGAAGAGAGCCGTTTGTCAAAAATATAGTGTGAACGGCACTTCTCTCTGGAGCGCCATTTCCTTTCACGAGGACAGGAAGGGACGCCGAAGATGTAGCGATATTGTTAATTCCACGACAACAATGAAAAAATTCTGACGAGGGCGGGGTGAGGTTCGCGTAGCTAGTGCAAAGGAAGATAAAATGAGATTCATGTTTGCAAGCAAATGGCCACCCAGAGAACGCAATGTACGACAATATGGCCATATTTAGAGAAGCTGTATAGAAAACGAGTGCCGACAGACCAACCGAAGTAGAATTACGAAGCGCCATGAAATCAAATAGGTAAGGCTGCTCAGGTAACGATTGCTTAGAGAAAAAAGAAGGAAAGGTTAGAGCCTGTGCAAGAGGTTGCCAGCTGGATGTCGAAGGGTAACAGAAGAAGCCGCTACATATTCGAACAGATAAGTTATTAATAAGTTATTAGGGTAGGGGTCAATCCGAAGCAGTAGCCATCACCGTCGTCCTCAGTGTCAAGAGAAGTGCAGAGAGGGTAGTGAGGATGGCAGGCACAAAGAGAGAAAGAAAAGGCATGCAAAAAGAGCCAGAGAATTAAAGAAAACAAAGGAAGCTTTCTTAGTGAGGCGTCATGAGAACCCGGGTACAAGCGGTCTGAAGGCGGGCTGATCGCGAAATTACGGAAACCGAATGATGCATTATACCGAGGACTGTAACACAACTTTGTATGGCATAGACGAAGACGAACTCAGAGAAATAAAAAAAGATTCAGAGAGAGAGAGGGAGAGAGACAAAAAAAACTTGAGATTGCGCAAAAGGGACTCATGCTTGCTCGCGAACGACTGCTAGAAAGGAAATAAGGCGCTGAAAAGGCGGCGGCAGAAACTAATATATATTTACTGTCCAGAATTTGGACTCTTGCAATATTCGAAGTGGATTTTCGAATATTTCGTTGTTGCTAAGGAAATATTACCTGTTATGCGTCCAATCTTCTTATTTGTGGAGTTGTGGAAATGGCGTCCACAGAAGCCAGCAACGTGTGCACCCAGACTGAACCCTACAACATGTATATTCTCTTCATTGAGCTGGCCTGCTGACGTTGCGATCATTTCTTGAAGCAATCTAGAAAGCAGAACGCCCGGCATGGGTGTGTTCGCGGCCGCTGCTCCGTAATAGGGAACTTTCGCTCCTTCCACCCACTTCACAAGAAGGACGTTGCAGTCGACCTAAAATTTCACAGTTTGATCACAAACTTCGTGCCTTCTAGCCACAGCAATCGATCATATAACTCGAATAATTTCATTCCGTTATTGCTGCTGTGTAGTTTGTTAAGCATTTATGTACTAGTTCGAATTCACGAGCAAAATAACTTGTCTGTGTAGGCTAAACAAACTCACAAAAATGAGTGAGCGCCCACATTTAGCATTGCAATGCTGGCCCCCCTCCAAAAAAAGAAAACAATACAAACAAAAAGAAAGCAAGAGTGCGCAGGGGCGATCCACCCCCTCCCGCTGTGTTGAAGGAGTAGAGCACACGGTTGTGCGAAGGCATTAGCTGAGACGCTGGAGTAAGTGAGCATCTCTCTCAGTTCATGCAATGCGTTAAGCCACTGTGGACTAAGCCACGCTATACAAGACGCGCTCGTCGTGCCTTAAGCTGTATTAACGCCGCAGATGGAACCACGATTCAATAATAATAATAATAATAATAACCCTACTGAATATACGCTGGTCGCCCATCACCATATTCCACCATAAGCACCATTGGCATGCTGGTTTTTGTGGTGGACATGGTGGTTACATGGTGGTTGCGTGGTGGGTAATATTTTATGCTTCATTAAATGCACACCTAATTGGCTGAACGCGCCCCACCCTCTTTTACACCTGCGGCCAGTTACGTTGCAGTTATGGCGACGCACATAAAGCACTAAATCACAACAGCAAACGAACACTGAAGGTTCCTTCTCTTAATCAGAGAAGACGCCTACCTTGTACATTACTGTCGCTTTTCTGTGCTTTTATTTTTGTCCGCACAATAGTAAGCAACTGTACGGAGGTGCATGAGAGGCCTGTACGGGCTCAGCCAAATAAATGTGCAATCAGCGAGGCACATAACATCAATCACCATCTAGCCACCATTGAGTTGGTGGTTATGGTGGCATATGGTGGCATATGGTGATGGGTGGCAGGCTGATTTTCAATAGGGAATAATAATAATAATAATAATAATAATAATAATAATAATAATAATAATAATAATAATGAAATTTCCGGTAGTTCATACCCAAAGCCACCCTAGGTTATCCAAGACGCCATGGTTGAGGGCTCCGGACATTTCGACCACATTGCTTGCTTAGGTTCCAGTGACGTCTCACTGCAGACCGACGTTTAGCATTTCACCTTCATGGAAATCCTGTAGGGATTGTGTTCCGTGACCTTTGTGTCAACAGTGAAGTGCCATAGCACCTAGACCACTGCGGCGGTTTAAGGTGGCGGTCCCACTCTGGCGGCGTGCGCTGCGCATGTTAGACTTTTTTTTTTTTGCGAACGCACTGTGCTGTCTGCGCTGGTTATACAGATGTGAGCTATACAGCGTAGTAAAGCTTAATTTCTTCTCTTTATAACCGCACCTAGGGTTATTGATGAGACCGAAGTGTCAACTAACGACAGTGAAAACAGTGAGAACAAAAAGTTGTGTTCCTGGCGTAATACCTTCTGTATTGCTGACTTTCGTTTCGTTTCGAGCAAAACTGCTCAGCATAAGAAAATGGAATTTGCTGCGCCTTTAGATAAATTTCCTACAAGACCTCTTTGAAGAGATATTGCGTTTGATGCAATAAGGAACTTAAGCACGCTGCAACGTAAATGAGCAAACAGCAGAAGTTTATAAATTATTAGCCTAGCAACAGTACCTGGTAGGTTCCCAGGGTGTAGTCAACTTGTCATCTGTGCGAAGATGTCTTCATGTTCTGATCAACAGTTCACGAGTTATTACTTCTTCAATTCAGCAACTTACAACTCTACTTAGTCACACATTACTGCAAAGCTGACAAAACTAATGTGGGGCATGCAGGATAACGCACGAGTCTAAAGACCTGCGAATCCACGCGATGCCTTCGAAAACCGCAAAGGCGAACAACAGCACTACAACCGGATCTTACAGGCGTTGAATAAAATGGGGCTCGCAAAAGGAATAGCAAACAGTGCACTTAACGAGCATGTCATAATTCTTTGCAGAAAAACACGTGTTCTTTCTCCACATTGACTTTGCTTGGACAGAGTACTTGTAAGTTCGGGAAAGCAGTGCAGATATCGGCCACATTGATTATCTGAAGATGCAGAATGCTCCGGGTACATAATTTCTAAAACTAAAAACGCCCATGTTATCATGATATGTATACTTGCGTAACTTAAAGAGGAAATGTGCAGGCGTACAGATAAGCCGTATGCACCCTGTAAACACTCGAACAAGGACAGGTACACAATGCATAACAGGGGAGACAGTTATGACACGCCAAAAAAAATAGTGGTTTAGTGGCTCGCGACAACGTTGAAGATTGGTAGTGAGTCGTTCATGGTATTGCCATGCTGAAATATTTTGTGGGGAACAGGAAGATGTACTGGCACGGTGTAATGCACCGCCTTCAGTGCTAGAAGTAAGGAGGCGTCGTGTGTATCGCGCGCTCTTATCAAAATGCGTCAACGTTACTAGATCGGGTTCAGTTCACAAACTCTCCACCTGTAACCTCGTAGCCAGTGCATCCGCTTCTGAGATCACCGCGAGAAGGAGCAATCGGTCCCTCTTGGTCCACGAAGCCGCTTCGACACTCTTTGGCTTTCGTGCTCTTGCTTCTGTCTGACGCAGCTTCAGGCGAACACTCAAAGCAGAATTTGCCTTCTCTACATGTTATTTTACAAAGTGCTTTGTAAGAAGCCCAATCAAAGTTGTAGTCGTTAAACTTGACAAAACTGTACGCAACTGTTCGCTTGAAGGCGAACAGTTGCGTACATGTATGTATGTATCCACCTACTACTCGGATCCCAAGGCCATGGTATTGTCTTTTACACGGGCCCAGTACGCCGTCATCGGAACAATAAGAGGTTGACGACACCGGTGACTGTCTAATGACACCAACCACAACGCCGCGGCGGTCGTACTACTTCGACATGCGCGAGACCTGCCTCGGGCATATCTGCATTTACTGCCCGGACGACGAAATAGAAGAGGACATGTGACGTGTCGAGAATACTTAGATGACATCAAATCATCTAAATAAACACAATCCGCCCTCCCACATTGCCTCTGTCTGGATAACACAACTCGGCAACACCAAATTGCAGCACCCCTCCGCTACAACAATGTAGCAAAAAGAAACGCTTTCGCGTTGTCATCTCATAAGAATATGCTTAGGGATTGTCGAACTTTTTCCCCTTATTTCTTTTACCTCTAGTACTGTAGCTCGACCGCTCGCACTCTTGAACATAACACGAGTATCAGCGGCAACCGGGCAGTGCAGACACGCATGCTGCTTTGGGATTACTGGCCGTGAACTAGTTATGCCCTCCTAGTGTAAATGAAGCGGTATTCTTGTAAATAAAGGGAAGCGCCCAGGGAACTTGAGATGACGCCGAAAGGGCATCAAGTTGCAAGATATATTTTTGCGTGCGTCTGATAATCTTTACCTCAAATGAAGCCCTACTCTCTTTGATAACCACCATTTTTATAAGTATCGAACAAGCATATATGCAGACAATTTTTTTGAACAAGGGCAAGAAGAACGCTACATAGGAGGTACCGTTTTGCGCGCTTTTTTGCTTGCTTCCGCTGAATGCAAGTGCCTGGGTGCTGCAGCAGCTATTTTGCGTAAAATTGATGAATGTCATCCAGTAAGATTTTATTGTGGGTTATTTTACATCGTTGGAACGCCAGGAGCGTTGAATAAGAATGAAGTTGTTTTGAGACAATTGCTCTACAATAGACCAAACGAGGTCTGAAGGCGTTTTGTTCAGTGGTGTTTTGTTCATTAGTAAACATCGGTGCCTTGCAGCAGGGAGGTCAAATGAGATAACGTTATGCTCAGCGCACCACGTTAAAAGAGAAGCAAAATATGCCGGCTAGTCATTCAGTGCCAGTACATCAGTTTTTGAACAAGTTCAGGGTTGGCACCATTATCGCGCTTAATTTTGGCGCCCGTGCCGTGATGCTTATGCCCTTTCTCTTCTATCCCTTTTGTGGAAGTTTGAACTTGTGCGATGGAAGGTTGCAAAAAAGGAGTCGCGATGAAACATTTCTCACTCTCTTTGTAACCATTGTTGCAGCCAGAAACGCAAAACATCGGCAATGTTCGCTGCGACTGCAAATGTTCATTGACGTTGCATTCCCGTTGATCAAGCTTGATATGTGTGATAAACGCACATACTTCCGCCGCGGGCACACTAATCGTCTTGCTAGTCTTTCTACTAGTGCTGTAACATCACACCGCCTTTGGCGCAAAACCGGTCCTTCGATTATTTGATTCCCCAATTATTCTAATAGAAAAAGCGGATAACAGGAGTCACCGGTTATGGAAACCGGATAACTGGTTTCCGAGACCGGATTCGCTTTCCTTCGGGTAAACCAGATACCTGGTTTAACATATATTTTCTACCGGCGGCGCCGAGAAAAAAAAAATCCGTGCTGTTTTCACGCAACAACGTCAAGTTTTAAGACTGAACTTAGTCTAGTAGGAGCAGCATACGTAGCCTTATCTGTTGTACGAAGGTTTGCGCTCCATGTTTGTTAAGCGACTTTCACCACACTCGAGTGAAAACTCCTGCAAATTCAGAGAAACCCTCACTGATGTGTCCGCACTCTGTTTAATTTGGCAAAAATAAAAGCATAATAGAGACCAGTGCCACTGCAGTGAAAGCTTTACGAAGTGCGTAACACTGATTTAACTGCGCAACCTTTGTGTTTCTGTTGTCTGTT
This sequence comes from Hyalomma asiaticum, assembly GCA_013339685.2. Lineage (NCBI taxonomy): Eukaryota > Metazoa > Arthropoda > Arachnida > Ixodida > Ixodidae > Hyalomma > Hyalomma asiaticum. The sequence goes on from JABSTT010004510.1 coordinate 12,106, forward strand.
GTCGGCGTTGTCGCATTAATTTCGCTTACTTGGGATACGAAGAAAACTACATCTGCATTTCTTTGAAGTATATGAATATTTTCGATTAATGCGCACCTTTTATTTTATTATAGCCACCTGGCTTATCTTAGTACCTTTTTTATTTCAGATGCATTTATTTTAGTTTTAACCACTACTGTTTGATTTTATTGGAATTTGCTGGAGGAAGTAAACTTGTGTAGCAACGACACAGAGATTCGCCAGCGTTTCTCTTGTTTCTTTTTTAAATCCGAAGCAGTTCTTGGCGAACTTCAGCAACTTTGACCGTATCTATCTATCTATCTATCTATCTATCTATCTATCTATCTATCTATCTATCTATCTATCTATCTATCTATCTGTCTGTCTGTCTGTCTGTCTGTCTGTCTGTCTGTCTGTCTGTCTGTCTGTCTGTCTGTCTGTCTGTCTGTCTGGCCGGCCCCATATATTTCGGTGGTCGTCTCACTCATTAGACATACACCAAAATTTTGTTGATAGTGTACGAATGTATGGTGGCCATGAATGATTGGTTTGTAAATTCTTCACATGATATACATGTCATATACGTCACGACTTGCGAGGCTGCAATCACGAGTGGCTGATACTCCTAGTGCTCGGCCGCGTGGTATTCGGGAATGCGCCACAGGTGTTTGAACTTTGTGTAAACCAATATCAATCTCAGCCAATGACACGTCCAGACAACCTACCGTTTATCGGAGCTTCGTTTCGTAATGTACACATAACAAACCCACAGACACGTAGGAACGCGCAGCAGTGTGAGACGGCTACCTACCAAGAGGTACAGGCAGATGTCAAACTTGGGCCCCCAAGGTGCCAGGCAAGCACGTTACTACTGTGCTATGGCTGGTTCTCCCACATGATAAGGATAGAAAATAAACCTAATGCACCAGTAGTTCTGATTACGGTGCCTGTGTAACTTCAAATGCGTTTCTAATGTGTGTTATGTAACAAACGGTGCAAACGGTGCTGGAACTCGGCCTGCTTTTGCCGAATTTGGCTCGACCCCGTCGGATTTATTTATTGTGTTCGACCTCCCAAATCCAAGATATGAATATTAAAGGCGCAGTAAGTGAGTGTTCCGAAACTTCCTATCACCTCGGGTTCTTTAGCGTGTACTGACATCGCGCAGTACAAGGGCCTCATAATTTCGCCTCAGTCAAAATGCAGCCGCTGCCGCCGTGATTTGATCCCACGACTTTCGGTTCAGCGGCCGTGTGCCATATAGAAACTGGACCACCGTGGCGGGGCACGATCCCTTAACGGACCCCTAAACTACACACGCGTTCGATTGATAAGACGAGGCGCCTGCTTGTTTCGCCCTCTCCTGCGCAACGCTCCGTCCGCTGGCCGGTGTTACATCCATGCCTAGTGCTGGTCCGAATTTGGCATGACGTATGTACATCGTCACTGACACGCAGTTCAAAAGTCTGTCGAATTCCGGTTGATGCGCCTCCGCTATGTACGAAAGTGCGATTGCGTTGGAACGCGCGCGACTTGGCACTTGTGTTGCAGAGGAGGAGGAGGAGGAATAAACGTTCACTTCCGAAAGGGCGCTTGCCTCGTACCACTTTGCCGCGGCGGTCGCATTCTCGATGTAGGCGAAAATGCCAGAGGCCCGTGTACTGTGCCTTGTCAGTGCACGTTAAAGAACACCAGGCGGTCTAAATTTCCGGAGCCCTCCACTACGGCTTTTCTCTCCTTTCTACCTCATTCCCTCCCTTTCCCCCACCCCACGGATGCTTAGCCGTGCTCCCTACATGGGCTGCAGAAATTAGGGTCCTTTCCTAACCAAACCACCATCACCATCATCATCTGTAGCATTTTGGTGAGATATTGCCTCTGTACCAGTTTGGTGGGTTCCGTGGCCAGAAGACCGCGTAGGAGGTGCAAGGTCTTCATGCTCAATATCCCCTGCATACTCTGACGAATTTCATGCCACTTTTTGCCTTGAGAGTTAGTCCGCATAATCTTTAGCTTGCTAGGTGAGGCGAGCAATGCGTGTTTTTAGCTTTTTCTTGAGATTCTGCCACTTCCACCTCTTTAGCGGGCCTCTCCTGGCCTCTCAGAGGTGGTGGGGAGAGAGAGAGAGAAATAAGGAAGGAAAGGCAGGGATGTTAAGCAGTCAAGAGTCCGTTTTACTACCCTACACTGGGGGGTGGGAAAAGGGGGAAAGAAAAGAGAAGGAGAGAGGGGGACTGCCAACAGGGCAGTCCTATATAATATCACAGGCGCTCGGTAAGGCCAGATGTTTTTAGAAAGCCCAAAAGTGCTTCCACTGCCTTCTGAGCCGTTCGTCGGTGAGGGCGGTATTCCAAGATTATCTGTTCACTAAGTGGACGATCGTCGAGCTTTCTGAAGGACTCGGTCATAGACAGTCTATGTTCCTCAAATTGTGGGCAGTGCCACAACAAGTGATCTATGGTCTCTTCAGAGGTGGTGGAGATGCGCGTAAACTGCAGGCGTATCGGCGCTGAGGTTCATGTTCTTTGTGTGGAGTTCTGCTGTGTCCAGTATATTCCTGAGCCACTCGTCGATATCAGTTGTGGTGGTGTCGACGTCGAGACCATCTCTAAACGATTTCCACTCCGTGAGCCGTGCTATTCCTTTCTTGGTCTTTCTGCGAATGTAGAGTGCTTATGAACTCACAAACGCGCACACGCGAACGCTACCAAAAGCACCAGTACAACCGAAAGTCGGAGTTCGTCTAATCAGCAGTGCTCTGCCTCTCTGACGTCACCAAAACCACGTTGATATTCGCAGGAGCGCTAGGCGAAGAGGAAAGCCCGGCAGGTGGACGGAGCCTTGTGCAGGAGCGAGCGAAACAAGCAGGCGCCGCGTATGATCAACAGTACGTGGTTTAAGGGCCCTTTAAGAATACCTTGACGAAAGGCACCCATGATACACACATCAGCGTTCCGTAGCCTGCATTTCTCTTCGACAAAATAATCTGTGCGCCAACGTCAGTTGCTACGTCACGTCCTACCGTTGTAGTCGGGGTTTGGCGGAGGAATATGTGACGGGGAACATAAATTTCCGGAGAATAAAGAAACACTCGCCAAGTGGGAAAGAAGAGGAATATTTGATCGCGCCTTATGACGTTAGGACAAGTCTGACCATGAACTACAATTCAGTCGCCATTGTGCCGTCGAGTTTCTTGGTTAGACCGTGTTAAGCATACAGCTACCCATGTTCTGTGCAGAAATATGTTCATGTTATTTGTAACATTTCTCAGAATGCTGCACGATTCGCCGCCTCCAATTTCCTTGCTGGCTGCTTCGCACGCCATAGATTCCCACAGTGCGTGGGATCTCCGTGATTTTTACCGTGGAGATCCCACCATCTCAATATGCGACTGTACCCCTTAAATACGTACACATTACATTAATATGGTAATCGAAACGTTCTAAAAACCGATCTCGGTCGGTTTTTAGGACGTTTCGCCTCTGTTTTCAAAGCCTGTTTTCTGAACATGTGCAAGACATGAGTAGACTCCAGCAGCGTCAGTACCTTAAGGAGTACTGACAAGAACTTTTGATATTGTCGCATTGTTGCTGTAGTTATAAGTACTTCCGTGGACAACTATGAAAAGAATATCGCGGTGCCTCGCCACGGAATGGATATGTTTCTAATACGGCTCCCTTAGAAGCCCACCTTTAGTTTTGATTTCGAGGGGGCCGTTTCCCAGTTACGTGTCAGCACAGTCGGGCGTACGTACTTTCAAGTCACGTGGGGCCAGCAATTCGTGGCGATGTCTCTGCAACTTTGTCAGCTGTGGTCAGCTGCACGTGGGGCACAACTGAAAAGATGATTTTCCGGTCGTCCTCGGACTCTACGATATCGGCGGTTTTCAAAGGGCTGTGTTCAAACGTCATCGTATTGTCCGTTGCGCTGAGGCTCGCTTGCTGATGCTGGGCGAAGAAAAGCTTAAGATCCAACTAAAGTACTCTGCACGTGTTTTGTGCTTTCGGTGTTTGGAGAACGTTAAAAATTCATCCTTAGAAAACGAAAATGTCCCCTCTGCACCGCCGCAAAGTTGTCAGTATTCATTTACGGGCCGTATACATAAACCTACCTAACCCTTATCGCTTGTTTTCCTTATCGCCCATGTGCCTTATCATGCGTTGTGAAAAAATTAGAGGAGAATCTACGAACAAACATTGTGATAGTATTTCGCTCTAATTACCATTAAGGTCCCGCTAACGCACTACGTCCCAGAGGCGATAAGGATAAGGCAGGTCTATAGATACAGGCCAAAGTACTCAGCGCTTTAAAATGTGGCGCGTATGTGCACAAATTTTCACATTTTAGACCTCGATCAAAGTAACATAGAAATCGAGTCTACATGATGCGCGATGCAAGTATTGCATAATCTTGCCGTGGCCTGTTTCCAGCCTGTTTGAATGGGCGAACTTCACTCCTACTCACCGAGGATGTCGTCGTGCACGTGGTGTGCACACAACGACGCAGTAGCACAAGCACGGGCGTCAACATGGAAAATAGGTTTTATATCTTAATTAGCACCAGGAATAGCGCCAACGTATAACGAAGAGAAACATGTATCGACGGGAGCTTAACTGTCGATATCGGTTTTACTAGTAGGCGTTATAACAACGACAAAAAAAAGCTTATACGCAGAAGACTAAATAAAGACATTAAAAACAACCAGTTTACTTACTGTTTGAAGGAGGGCATCTTTCATATCCTGCATCCAGAGCATGTCACTATCGAAAGCAAAACCGTGTATCAAAGCGACGAGTGGCTTGTTCAATTTTATGCCTCCATTGCCTGTGTGCTTCTGCTTCCAGTTGCTATAAGCAACCTCGATTGGCGTACCTATGTCTCTCGAAAAGAACGTGATTTCGGTATTCACATGTTCTGGACTTGCAGGTGGACCTATCCTTAGTGCCATCTTCTCTTCTCGAAGAAAGCAGCCAACGCCTTCATGGCATTTAGGATTATTTTGTCTCATGTATAAGAATGTAATCACCTATAAGAAGAGCTCACAAATAATAACAAAAGAAATGAATGCGCAAATTGCAACTACAGTTACGGACCCGTGTCAAGCACTAATCACCTACACTGTGACTAATCGCTTTGGGTTACTGCACGTACCTACCATGTGTCAGTACCTACCATGTGTCAGTGGTTTCTTGTTTACGTAAAGATAGCCAAACAAAATGACTATTGCTCAATCAAGGAATAAATATTTTGTCTGGGTAAACCCTCGCGTGTCACCAGTAAGTGTGTATTTAATAACCACCAAAGTTACATATGGTACAATACCATGAAATTTCAATTACTTCCAACATAATTCCTTATGGGCAACGAGGCGCAAAAATTGGCCTGATAAAGAAATTCAGGGTCACCGTGAAGCGCGGTAACAAGAAAATGCTGGAAGGGCTAACGCAAGGCTGACGTTATTGTGGCAGTCGCGGATGCTGGACCCTTTTCCCAAGAACTAGGATAGCACACCTGTACCTTTGTTTCTTGTTAAATGCGGCACTACGCCCGCTCTGGTGGGGGAGAAGAAAGGACGCGCGCTTCACGTCAGGTGTTGTTCATACCCTCCTCTCGCACGTTCACCGCGGCCGTGCTCCGCCCCACGCAAGCAACGCCTGTACAGTAAAGACCAGTGCCGTCCCAAACCTGCTAGCAAGGAGTAGTTTTCCCTGCAGCTTCCACTGCGGCGAGCTCCACCATGGTCATTGCCAAATTTCTTGCTGGGATATTTGTGCTTCAGTGAGTCAGCTCAATTCTGACTATCACAAATTAAGCTATAATGGGAAACGTACTGCTTCATACCCATCTGAGAAGGTAGGACGAGCCGGACGGCATAGCCGCCTCCTCCAAAGGAAACGAGCAAGGAACTACGATAATAAGAAGCTGACAAAGACGCACAGGAGTGCTCTGTAAATGTATCCCGACGAGCAAACCTATTCCCATTAAATGAACACGAAGTAAAACACGCCGATCATACGGAGAGAAATTACGCTTTTTCTTTTCTCGTCCGTTCTTTCCTGTGTCTGCGCGCCTTTGCTAACAGCGAAGGTGTTGACCACGTCATCAAGTCGCTTGTCCTTCCGGAAAACTTGTGCCGCAGCTGCGCACCAAACACATGCCACAGCTGCGCACCACACCACCTCGACGTCGCCCAAAGCCACCTGGAAATGTTTTTAGGGACGAAGCTCCATACGCCGTGAGTCGTTCCATCCTTTGATGTTGTCCCTTGTAGCCACCTCGCGCCGCCGGGAGGCTCGCGCTCGCCCTCAGCGCGTGCCTCCCGGCGCGCGAGCTCCCTCACTCTTCCATCCGCTGTCTTGTGAGAGAGAGAGAACGAAAGGCGCGCGTTGACTATGGAAACGCTCTCTCTTCGATGAACGCTCTACCAACTCGCAAAGAAGGAGAACGCGCCCTCACCCGCGAGAGACAACGTTGACGCAGGCAGCGTCTTCTAGCGTGGTTCTTGATTGAAAGATACCGACTGCTCGCGCTGGAGAACCGTTCACCACCCATATATATATATATATATATATATATATATATATATATATATATATATATATATATATATATATATATATAGGCACTGGATCTTGACTTGCAATGAAGTGCCGGTGGGAGATTTCACTTGTGTGTAGTTGAACCATAAGGATTCCTCGCGTGCGCGTTAACAAAATTAATCGAACTCGGCACGATCTACGATGAACCTCCGAAGCTTCGCCCACTCATCATCATTCACTCCGTGGATATGCTGTGAATTTTTTCTAGGTGACTTTGCCTCGCCTCACTACCATGAGAGCAGGTGTTACGTCATGCCAAGGTGCGCTTGGGCTGAAGCAGTAGCAACGGAGAAGCCGCAGCCAAGATGTTCTCACCTAAGGAACCCGCCTCGCCTAGCTACCGCAACAGCTGGTGTGACGTCAACAAAACAGTGCATGCACGGTGCCGCAGCTATGGAGGACCCGCATCCAAACACGGTAGCTTAGCCGTGCTCCCTACATGGGCTGCAGAAATTAGCGTCCTTTCCTAACCGAACCACAATCATCATCATCTCCACGTTGAGATAGGTACGTAACCTTGAGAAATTATTCGCTGGTCCTCGGAGTTCGCTGGTCCTCGAGGCGTTTCCCGAAGCATCACACCGCGACGAAACACGGGCGTGCCACACGTGCCGGAAATCTCCGCTGAGAGACAAGGTGCCACAATTGACCACGACGAACCGTTTCGTATATCGTGCCAAAACAGCGCCGTTTAACATAAACTCGCAATCCTACGCGATAACTAGGAAAAGCCAGGAACAGCTAAAAACGATCACCTCGGCTGTGTCTAGCCTTGTCCCATAAGTGCAAGCTACGCCTATGTTAAATACGAAGAGTTTCTGGTTATGAAAACCTGTTTAGTATCTCAGAAAAACTATCATCATCATAAGTTGTGCTCCCCAAGAGAGTGCGCACACTCCTACACAGTGTTCTGTGTGCGGTGTTTGCACGCGCTCTGCTTCCTTCACTTGCGTTGGATGGATGGATGGATATTAGGAGCGTCCCCTTTATAACGGGGCGGTGGCCGGGCCACCAAGCTCTAGCTTTATTTCTTTTTCGTTTACAACCATTTCTTTTCCCGAATCACACATATTTTCACACATCAGCCGAGCACGCTCGCTCGCATCAGTTAGCTGTTTATGGCTAGGAGAAACGAAAAACCGCTCGTCCGTGGACCGCGCGCGGTCTCCATTGGCTGCACCTTCCAGCGACGTCTTTCTCTGCGCCGTACCAAAGCCCGCGTGCCATTGGCTGGCCCGTGAGTGACGTCGTCCATCCCGTCGCAGCCGTGGCGCCAAGCACGCTCGCATCAGCTTCGACTGAGAGCTTCCACATGGGTAAGCCACGGATGTTAGATCGCGATGTGAAACGCTTGCAACGACAGCGCACCGAAGAAGCAGCGTTGCGGGCAGAACAGCGTCGACCTGGTGATTGCGGGAGCGCGTTCGCGGGGCGAACGCCCGCTGTCAGCGAGATTTTCTCCAGCGGCACTTTGGCTTCGGCTGCGACGTCTGTGTCGGGTTGAACCCACTGCTAAACACCGGCGCCGCACATTTCAGCTTCGCTGGTGAACCATTTCTACGGAGTGCTTGGGCGGTGATTTTTTATTTTTAAATGCGGAGCATTTCTTAGTCGCACGATGTCGTGCTGCGGCGTCGGCGGCGGCGCCGTCCACACCCTCACTGCGCATGCTCGGCTCGTCTCGTGCCGGCCTACCGGGCAGTCGGTATTTTTCAATCAAGAAACTCGCTACAAGACGGTGCCTGCGACAAGCTTGTCTCTCGCGGGTGAGGGCGCGTTCTCCTTCTTTGCGAGCTGGTAGCGCGTTCATCGAAGAAAGAGCGTTTCCATAGTCAACGCGCGCCTTTCGCTCTCTCTGTCTGTCTCTCTCTCTCACAAGACAGCAGATGGAAGAGTGAGAGAGCTAACGCGCCGAGAGGCACGCGCCGAGGGCGCGCCTCCCACACGCGCCCTCCTAGTAGCGCGTCCCTAGTAGGTAACGCGCTACTACAACGGACGGACAGACCCAAACCTTAAGGAGCTTCGCCCCTAAAAGTGTGCCCGGCGGGAGCACGTGTTGCAAGTGCAAGTAGAAGAAGAAAACACCGCGTTCTCACTAATGTGAATCATGACGAGTGGTGAAGCACAGGGTATCGTACAAGTATGGCACCGTACGTCACCCGTGCGTTGCCACTGTGAATTTGAAATGAGCGACATAAAGTGTATGTATATACAAATGTATTTACTTGGTTCCTCTTTAATGCTGTTGCATTTTAATGCTGTTATAATTCATCTAGCGTCTTGAGGTCAGGATTAACATACACACGTATGTTTCGACGATAGCAACGGTTTTCGATATACCGTGACACGGAGAGTCGACGAAAAAGCTAGGTCCTGGGATGATTCACCCCGAAAATCGTGACATCCCACTAACGTGAAACCTGGGAAGGTGCGAAATGCGGTGTTTCCCACAGGGAACGCCAGTCGCTGCTATTGGCCTTGCCACGACGACGGCGTTAAACGCCAGCAGGCCGGACGCATTACCAGAAGCTCGCTGGAATCGTTTCTGACCTTACAACCCTACATATACATTACCTGGGTGCACAGCGTCCAGGATCGGCCCACAGATGCACACACACACACACTGTCTGACTGCACTTCCTCCAGGATGGGCCCCCACTTACACATTATAGCAGCGGTTTTCTGTATACCGTGACAGCGAGAGTCGAAGAAAAAGCTAGGTCGTAAGGCGCTTCGCCCCTAAAGGATGGCAAAGACAGTGCACGCCGAATTGTACGCTGCACAGCCTCTTGTCTCGCAAAGCTACGCGTTTGTGCATAGCTTCTTCGCCACGAAAGCGTTGCGTCCCCTCACAAACGAAAAATTTAGCCGTGGCTTAGCTGGGGAGCCGTGCTGCGCACGCGCAGCACGACTGTCCAGCTAAGCCACAGGGAACTGCTCAGCCTCGGCCTGTTGTGTAGCTCATGCTACAATACTGTGGTGTCGCAAAAAGGGAGGGACAGCGTCAAGCCGAGGCCCAACGTGCCGCGTTTGGCACAGTCTGCGCTTCGCCGCGAACGTCTTTGCACGCAGCTCGGCGTGAACTTTTGGGAACCGTTCGCTTGGCTGCAGTGTTTTACAAGGCGTTTCCCAAAACCTCAGAGTACGACGAAATGCGGGTGCGCTGGAGACACACCCGCACCAGCCATGTGCTCATGAGGTTGGCTGCTCTGCTAGCCTTGCGCCACTATAGAAAGCTTCATTAATTTTTAATTATAATAACTGACATGTCTTTATGGACCCACCACGGTATAATTATGAAGCACGCCCCGTAGTGCTGGGTTCCGTATAGTTTTGACAGCTTTGGGTCTGTCATTGTGCACCTAAATATAAGCACACGGCTGTTTTCTGCATTTAGCCCCTAAAAAACGCTGCCGCTGTTGCCGTAATTTTGTCCTGCGACCTCGAACTTGGCAAGCGAACACTTTGGGTGCTACGTTATCACGTCCGCACCTACATCTTTCTTATTTTACGATGAGAGAAAACCGTCCCGTATTGATGGCGTTCTAAAGCCTTCGTGCAGTACGAACAGTAGAGTGTCGATGCCCCATTATTTTGCGACGCTTATTAGAAACCTTCACGAAACCTTCACGAAGCATCGTTGAAGATCTCCAACCTCTCTGAGTAGTGCACCCAGCAGGCAGCCGGTGGGTGTAGTCGCTCGATCATGGAGTCGATTGCAGAGACGCCGGCCAGCCATCACAGATGAGCAACACGTGGGAAGGTGTCGGAAGCCGCATCGGGACGTCGAAGGTGCCGCCCATAAGTAAAAACC
>JABSTT010004511.1:0-21296 GCA_013339685.2 Hyalomma asiaticum
CAAAGGCTTTAATCCAGCGAACGCGAAAGCTCTACCCAAGACGCAGTTTTCTCTGAAGACGGCTCCTAGGAAGACCTATCCGGCCAGTGTGACTGCGCTCGCAGGTGAGTGAAAATCAATACAACCAGTCACCGCATGCTTCGATATTTTGCTTGCCCTTGGTGATTTCATTTTACCACCTCATTTCGCAGTCTCAATGAGTGAAAAGATCGATGTGTAGGCGCTTCAAGTGCTGAACGCATCCTTCTTTTAGGAACGGCTGGCGCACGCAGCTAGACCTCTTTTTTTTTTTTCAGTAGTTCTACGCGTTGTCTCAGCTAATCGGTCGTGGTTGCGAAGCGTTTTCACAAGCATGCTTTACATGTGCTACGCGCACATCTGTAACAGGTTGGTGCCAGTAAACCGCGTTCATTTCGCCGAAATGCAGTTGCACCTGACGTATAATACAGAATGTTGGCTTGCTGGTCTAGCTGCCTCATTGCACCTTATTTACCAGCGAAAAAAAAAAAAAAGCGTCAGCCGTTGCGTCCTGTTCATAAATTTTTTCGCGCTGCTGAATGCCTAGAAATTTGCGGGCCTCGTAGCTGTGACGGTTCAGTCCAGCTAGTTCTGCAGCTTGTGTAAGCCGCGCTAGTGTGAATTCTGAAATTTTCAGATTTAAGTGCACGTTACAGAAAACAGATAATTAATCACTGTGGCATCTTAAAGTGTCATTGTGTTGTTACTGAATGTCAGTTAACAACTATAAATCGATGTTAATCACTGTGGCATCCTCAGCGTCAGTGTTACTGGGCGTTAAGCTCGTAAGGGATAGGGTTCGGTTGCGCTTACTGACCTACAAATACACAACGCAGTTCTTTCTGTCTTCTTGTCTGTGTTCGTATTCCTTGCTACGTATTCTGTTAATGGACGTTAAATGCCATATTTAATATCTAGTAATGGAATCGATTATGCTTATTGAAGCTCATTAACATGCTTGCTTATGTGTGCTTTGTTTTTATTACATACATTTTAAAGCATTCCCCGCACTCACTGGTACAGCTTCTCGCCACCTTCCGAAAATCAAGATCTTTGGTTCCAAGGCTGATGCTCGGCAAGGTTTCAAAAAACAGCTCGACAGGAATTCCTATGAAAAAAAGTAAGCTTTCTTGATGCTTGATCATGATGTTTGGGGCAAAAAGGTTGAAATGGTTGCCTCACTAGGCCTATAACTCTGTGTTGGCGCTTATTGTATTAATACGAGCAGAAAAATGGACCAAATATACATACAGTGTGCACATGTAAAGTGTACATGAACAAGGAAGCCTACTGCGGTGGTCACTCAAAATGGACAGAACGGGACTTACTGCAAGTCTAACTCCCAAGAGTAACGTGGAACCCAGTGGGCGTTATCAAGTCTAGTACCATAAGCGATAAAAAAAAATTGTAGGCCAATCCAACCTGTGCAGAGAGTTGGTCTATGAAGCTATTGAGAGCAACGTACGAGCTGTTTAACCATTTACTATGTGAAATGACATGAGACTTGCGAATGCAATTTACAACACCTTTATAATATTATAATGCTGTGGCTGTAATAGCTGGTTTGCGATCACAACCCATGTCAAATTTTTGTGACTTGGGCCTGCTTGTGTAATTTTCTTCATGCACTGATCTGCCAATATAAGAGACATAAGGCTGGTAAATGAGACCCACTTATCCTCATCTGGTCAGATGATGGTGCCTCTGCATCCGTAATCCTTACTGGTAAATGCTTCCGGCATGCACTGCGGCCAAGTCTTATTCACATGCACTGCCTCTGCAGCCAGGCCACATTTTCCGTCAGTGTTGACTGATGCAGTGTTGACTGATCTCAGTGTTGACTGACCCTTATGTTTGGTTACAGGAAGGGAAAGAAAGCAGAGCATGTCTCAAAGTACAGGAATGACCAAAGTCATAGCAGAACAAAACACGTTGTGTAATGCCAGCGAAGGTTGAGAGTCGAGAAAGTTTAGGTTTGTGAAACAATACAAGTGTACATGGACAGACGACTCACTGCCTGTGTGTGCTGAAGAGTCACCTCCACACGATGCAGTTCAGGTCCAACAAGCGGAAAGTGTTTTCTGAATAAGGACTGGTATGTAAGCACAACCATTATAGGTCGTAAATAATTTCTTTACTGTAAAATCCCGAGCAAACGCTCCCACCGTGCAAGTGCCTCCCTCCCTATTTCGAGAGATTTGCAATTGGCGCCAATGACTAAGGAAGCGCCCCCACCCTTTTTTTTACTGTTTACCACAGCAGTGCATCAATACCAGGCTGCTTGGCAAGTTTCTTTTTTTTTCCGTCAATTTTTCATGCAGTGGCACAATGATTTGTAAGAAACACTGCAATTAAGTGAGGAAAGTTTGCTTAGCTGCATCACAGCTTCATGCTTCTCATCTGCATAGCTGGCCATGACTAGACAGCTGGGATGCGAGAGGCTTTCTGAATTACCATTTTCTTCAAACTAGAGCAGTAGAGTTAGTTTAGGTTGCTCTAATCGTACAGACAGACGTCAGCTGCGTCAGTTGCTACTGTGCATTTAATGTTCGGTGCTGCTTGTGCTTGAGGTCTCGCAACTTGGGCGTCTAACTCCGAGGAGTCTTATTTTTGCTCCTGGAGCAGTGACATCAAATAAAAATAGTAAATGCACCTATTCCACAGATAGTGATGAAAATAACCTCTCTGCATTCTTTTTTCTATCCGGTAGTAGCACCTCCATTTTTAGTTTAATTTGTGACTGAGCAAGCCCCCCCCCCCCATAATTTGTCGAATTATTTTGATAAAGTGGTAGCTTGGGCGTGTTGGTGATACGACAACGGCATGGTGCACAGTGCAGAAAAAACGACGGAGGCACCTGTGTTGTGTCTTCTTGTCTCCAACCTCATTTTTTCGTGCTCGTATTACCTCTTGCTCAAGGGGGAACGCTTGTGTGAGATTTTATGGTAGGTGTTTTTGTCTCAATACTTCCAGAGTTTCATGTAATGTGGATACCTAAGACAGGCAACGGCAATGCTGTAGTTACCATAATGCAATTAGGAGTGTAAGACATGCGTCACGTGTGAGTTGCATGATGCAGGTTTTTGTCCATTTTCATTTTCCTTGTGTACCACATTTCATTTAAACAGTGCAGACCACGTCCTCTGCTTCCCTTGGCTTCAGATGTTATGTAACACTGTATACTTGTGCGCATCTACTTCAAAAGGCAATAGGCTATTTTATAGGGGGGATCTGTTCCGTAATTGAGTCATTGTAGCTGCAATTGCAGTGTGCAATATGTTCAGCCAAGAATGTGTTCTCATTCTGTGCACAATGTACATAATGCTGCCTCTTTTACAGAAATAGCTCGTGGGACAAGGCCCTCTGACAAACCCGGCCGGGAGGAGCACATTGTAGCACAGCTGCTAGTGCCACAAGTCTCTCCTGGAGGTATGCTTTTGCTGTTACTTTTGTACTCTTGAAATCAATGGTGCCCTGGCGTACATTCATTTCTGTGTGAATTTTGTGCAGACATTTTCGGCTTATATCAGTTTGCAGTGGAAGGGCTTTGTTGGCCTTATGTGCTCGGAAAATGTAACAATTTTTTGTCTAGTGGGCCGGGCTTTGGATAAAGCATGAGTGTGGTGATGCCAACTTTAATGTATATGAATACATGAGAGTACATCACGTGATTCTCTCTCCGTGATTGCCTAAAGACAGCCAAAGTTCAGAGTATTGTGCCTTGATGAGCACTCGTTGAGCAAGGAACATTGCTTGAGCCAACATGTTGACAAGCAGACTTGTCTCCTTCCCCTTAAAGGGGCCCTGCGACACCAACCAAGCATGGTGTTTCTATTAGTTATTCTAGAACTGCGGCACATGGGGATATTAGAGCGAGAGTGGAAGTACCAAAGTAAAGTGTTTGTTATTTTATTTTAACGAAGAAACCACTTTCTGGAGAGTTCTGCTTCAACTGTAGCAGAACCCAATGGTGAATTTTGCTACAGGAAGTGACGCTTGTTTACATGGCAGTGACGACCACGGCTGGGCATTGTGATTGCTTTAACATGCCAGTTCACATGTTACATTCATTCATCCCTGCTAAGCCATGCTGCTGAGCACAAAAAATATAAAAACTCATGTCCGGGGGTGATGCGGCATTAGTTGCGGTGGTTTAAAAAGCAGAGCCTTGGACAGGTTAAACTTCCCTACTGTCTGCCTTCTATGGAGGTGGCAGCCGAATTGACGTGGGGAGACAAACCTTTTGTTTTGTGCGCCCAGCTGGAAAGGAGTGCCAAAACTGGTTGAGAGGAGCAGCCAGTGTTACCGATGCAGTTGAGAATGTTGAAGGGCTTGGCAGGGACACAACGGAAACCTTCCTGACACGCAGAAGGAAATCTCTTAAGTATCATATTTTAAAAACAACTGCCTCTACTGACTGACACGTGGTTCGTTGTCCCTGTTGTTACCACAATGACAGCTCCTTCAAAAATAGTGGTAGCAAGGTAATTTGTATAGGCCGCCTAGAGAAATCTCCAGTGGCCTGTGCAAATAAAACCGGTTTTCATGCGCCAGTTCCTATCATTCATTTTTGCGTTCATCTCAATGTTCAATACCACACGCACCCCGCCACGGTGGTCTAGTGGCTATGGTACTCGGCTGCTGATCCGAGGGTAGCGGGATCGAATCCCGGCTGCGGCGGCTGCATTTCGATGGAGGCGAAATGTTGAGGCCCGTGTGCTGTGCGATGTCAGTGCACGTTAAAGAACCCCAGGTGGTCGAAATTTCCAGAGACCTCCACTACGGCGTCTCTCATAATCAGAGCTGATTTTGGGACGTTAAGCCCCACAAACAAACCATACCCCACACACTTTAGTGCTTCAGAAGACAGTAAAAAAAGTGTCACAGGGCCCTTTTAACACACTCAGGCTTGGTCCTTGTTGAAACAGTGAGTCCAGTGACATAGCTTATATGACAGTTTCTCATGATGTCCTTAATGTCTGCTACTCAAGCTGAAATGTTGTCCGGGCCTGCTGCACTCGGGGAAAATTCTATCCAGTTTAGCAAATAACTTGAAACCTAATTTCTAAATACTGCAATCATTGCAGTCTTTGCTCATGCATATGCAAATTGCTCTTTAAAAATGAGAAGCATCAACTGTGTACTACTTCCTAAAACACTCAGGTCAGATTCGGGAATTCATTGGACATCATAACATTTTCAGTTATGCAAGCTCACCTATATCCATGTCAAACAGGCAAACTGAAGTGCACTATGAGCAAATGGACTTCGCCGTTCGCCGTGGTGGTGTAGTAAGGTACTCGGCTGCCACCCAAAAAATGTGGCTTTGATCCCGGCCGCGGCAGTTGCATTTTCAATAGAGGTAGAAATGCCGGAGGCCTGTGTGCTGTGCATTGTCAGTGCACGTTAAATAACCCCAGGTGCCTTGAAATGCTGCTTAGCTCTTAACCATTGAGCTTTTAAAGTCTGTTTTTGTTTCTTGGATTTTATGTTCCCCAGGGCCCGTATTCACGAAAACAACTTAGGACAAAAAAGCTCTTAAGAGAAAGTTTCAGCCAATGCTGTTGCTGGGCATATCATTAGAGACGCTTCCCGACCAATGGGAAAAAGAACTTACGAAAGAGAAGTTTTGTGAATTCGGCCCCAGGTTTTTTATTTTCTTTTTATGGCCCTCTGAAAAACTTATCAGCAAGGCTGTACTCTAGTATGTGATATGCAGTGAGTCCTCTGTGTGATCTGCTGCATCTGATGTTTGGGTGTCATGGAAGTGCTTTAAGCATGACAGACTGGAAAGTGTTAACATTTTACAAAGAATTCTTGCATACAGTGAAATATCGTTAATTCGACCCTCATTGATTCAGAAAATCCGATAATTCAGACTTTTCTCTGGTTCTGGCGACCACATGCATTGTCCAATGGCACCAAACCCTCGTTAAGTCAGGTGTACTTGCCCGCATCCTGGTGCCGCACATGAAAGATGACAAATGTGCCACACTGTTCAGTGTTTTTTTGAAGTTAGCCCGCCCGTATCCCTTTATTGAAAAGGCATATAAATATAATCTTTTACATTTTCACAAACGAGTGTGCTTAGAACGTAATGCAGAATTTTAGCCGCTCTGCCACAAGCCTTTTTTGATATGAGCACGCAAAGTGGGCAGAAAAATGCTTCCTGCACTGATTTTGAGGATTTTTATAAAAATATGTACGCTCCCCATAAATAGCAAAAATAATTTATAACAAGCAGAAGTATCCATATGTTTACTTGAAAAATTTCAGCCACCTAATTTTAGTATAGTTTGCGTAATTAATAACCAAAGTTGGCCAAAACAGAAGAGCAGGTAAGCGCGGCACTCCACCTCTTCGTCATTATTGACTCCTGGCGCTTCGAGAAAATTTTTGCTGCCAAAACCAACTGCGGATCTCTTCTTTCCACACATCGGGCAGCAATATATAAAATTTTGAAATAAATTTAAGAGGGTGACCAGCCATGCTTTGTTCGATCTTGCGTGGAATCACCCTATATATGTATATACAACACTTTCAGATGAATGCACCCCGCTGCAAGGGACCACCTCTTCCTCAGCCATCTCTAGACGTAGTGACAGACCACACAAGTAAGATCATCAAGTTTAACTGTTTTTGTTCCCTCCTTTATACTCTCCCTTTTTATTGTGTTCCATGTTTTATATGCACACTTAATACTTACATACAATACAAATATCTGTACCTGCGGCACAGCAGATGTCTCACAAATAACTTTAAATATGGCACTGTTGTTAGTAATGCTATGTTTATTATCCTTTGCTTTTGCAGGTCCTGTGGACCTTGTAGCCTAGCTCATAGGATTGCAGATGTCTGTTGAAGCATTTTCTGGCAATAATCACAGGCAGAAAAGCAACTTTTATGTCCACTCCATTCCATGCATTCAACGGGCCCTTTCGAAAATTCGCAAGTGCAGTTCCCTGCACTGTGCCTTCGCCCAAGTAATGCCGCTGCCTGTCCTGTTGATATGTTTGGAGTGCTGTAGCTGCACAGGCTGGAACTTGTTTTTAGTGCAGGTTTCTATCACGAGGGCTGAACCTACCCTATTCATGTCAAAGCACACGCAATGCACACTTGCACGTGCTATTTGCAGAATCCGCCTTTTGCATGGTCCGAGTGCGCATGCGCCAAATCCGGCACAAACGACCCGTACGGCATCGTAGCAGACGACGGAAGCGGCGCACAATGCGGAACGGTGTACTCATTACCGAAAGTAATGATACTCGGTGCCAGCTGGGCCGGTACGCCATCCAGACACGCATTTTTGGTAACATGAAGTTCTCTCACATCATCGTACTGTGCAGGCAGGCAAATGCGGCATATCTGACACAGCCTTAGCCGCGAAGACCGCGCGCCGAACACATCAGAGCTTGTATTTCAGTGAAACCATTGCTACGTACTCCCGCAGTCAGTTTTTTTTTTCCTTTGTAATAAAGACACGGATAGGAAAAGCAGACATCCGGCAATGCGCATGGTCACTCGGATCATCACAGTAACGAAAATCTTACCCTGTAAGATAAAGGTGTTATTCCAGCACGCTGCCTCTTGTATCCGACGATAGAGGACGAATACTTCACATAAGTCCGTGAGTTGACGTGGGGTTCAACTCATTAAACATTATATCGCGCGCACACACCTCATCCCCAAATATTCTTCGTTTGTTGGTGCCATGAATCCTTCAGTTGCGCTTCGATTGGCATTTTGATTGATTCTGGCCTCGTTGTACATCCGTTACTCCGGCCAGATATGCTGGTGCTCCGTGGCTTGAACAAACACTACTGGCAGCAAACCTTACGCGGACTGAGCTCTAGCTCTCTGTAGGCTCAATCGGACAGCAACTTCGGAGAGTTGGAAAAAGCACGACACGTCCGTTCACTTTCAGCGCACCAGGACGACTGCTTTATTTTCGAAGGGAGAAACAGAAAGGGGAACGTATAAAAGAACAACGAATAACAAAACACAAAAAGGCAAAAGCGATCCTGGCGTTTCTTGTGCAGACAGCGATGAACAAATCGCAAGGTACGATTTAAAACAGGGAATGTCGCGGGAGCCAACGTTTCGACAAGCGGACTTGTCTTCGTCAGGGCGGCAACGGAACGTTGATGTTGGGCTAGTTGCCGCCCTGACGAAGACAAGTCCGCTTGTCGAAACGTTGGCTCCCGCGACATTCCCTGTTTTAAATCGTACCTTGCGATTTGTTCATCGATTCAAGCATCCATCTTCCCCTGAGCTTCTCTTCTAGTTTGTGCAGACAGCGTGAGCTTGGGCACAGCAGTGCAAACTTGCTTTTTAGGGGCTTGACCTGTCTGTCCTACTGCATGCACGCCCTACAGGTTTCGATCCCGGGTGCTTTCGTGCTGAGTTCCCACACTCTGTGTGGGCTGTTTCGCTGAACTAAGAGCATGCCGCTTCTTTTCTTTTTTTTTTCCAGAAAGCTTGCCCTTGGCATAGTGGCATACAATGCCTAAAAGAACTTGTTGTTGGGCTAGTTGGTAGAACATATCTAAACCTTATTTTGAGCGCAACCACACGACACACCCACACACCGAGGCATCAACCACGTACAACGCTCACGTGGAGCGCTGTACGTGGTTGATGCCTGGGTGTGTGGGTGTGTGTGTGTGTGTGGATGTGTCGTGTGGTTGTGCTCAAAATAAGGTTTAGATATGGCATACAACGCCGCTCATCAACTGAACGTTGATGAGAAGCAAGTGGTATTTGTGTGTAATCGCGCTTTTTGCGTCGTCTTCGTCGGGTAGCCATGACCCACGGCACTCATAGCGGGAGCAGTGACAGCCACTGCCACCGACACCGTGGCATTGGCCTTTGTGGGAGGCAGGCCCACGGGCTGTGTTGGATGCTGGGGCAGGTGCCGCACGCTTTCATGAGAAGTCACCCCCCCCCCCCCTCTATTTCTTTTACGCACGCTGTCTCAAACAAACCGGACTCGAGCGAGCGGCATCTGCTCGCTTGCGTGCCTTCCCCGTTCGGGCGTCATTTTGCGACGTTTTTAGACACCCAAGGCTTTCCCATGGTCGGCTCCTTTCGTTGTGTTTGCCATGCCGGAGAGGCCTCCCTGAAATTCGTACAGCGTTTCAAATCGAAAATAACCGCAATGCTCACTGCGTGTGTCGCTGCCCGACCGTGTGGTGCCATAGAGAAACGCTGGGGTAGTGCACGACAGGTTCGGCGCGACGCCGTACAGATTGTTTCGTGCCGTGTCCGCGAGAGGGCGCCACACAGACATGCAAAAGGCGGATTGACTACGGCGCCATTGGTTGGGCAAACTGCATAGCAGGAAAGCTAGCTTCGCAATATCCTATAGGGTCTATTATCCATCTTTGAAAGACGCCTTGAATGGTCCCAGGCTTCAGTAAATGCGCCCTTCTGTTTGGAAATGTTTGGCAAAGAATAGGAAAGATATAACGCATAAACTCGAAGTAACTGGTACATGAACACAGAAAAAGAAAAGGATATGAAGCGAAAGATTTTTTGTACATTTGGAATGAGATTAACATGGCCATTTTAGCCAGAATTAGTACTAGTAAGCTTAGTTGTAGATCTTCTATTGAGCCCGATGTCACGCTGTTTTTATAGTAGTACTGAATGGTGATTTTACTCACATGCCATTTAAAAGGACCATTCTTTTGTTTTCGAACTTTGAATGAAAATTATAAAAGAATTATAAGAAGCATTCCTTTTAAATCTTCAGATGCTGTGCAGCAGTCGGGGAGGAACATCATCCTACAGCTGTTTCAGGAGGTCGAGGAAAATGTAAGTACCAGAAAAGTGTTTCGGGATAATCCATACGACGTACATAGTGGATGTGTACTTGATGTGTGTGTGCAGATGTCTTGCTAATAAAAGTGGTTGTAATGCTGTTGATGGCACCTGCGACTCTAGGTCGTTATCAGATGACTTATGGAACATGTCGAGGTCTCACTCACATCATCCTTTCATTCTGCTACAACATCTCAATTCTGCTCCCACCTTCGTGACACTTCACGGTTTTGTGCATCTGAGCACAGCTGATCAGGGAGAGCTGTATATTCCAGTTCAGATGCATGAACATGTGATCTTTCAGTGAAGTATTTTCTAGGGGCAAATAGCTCCTTCCTCCAAACACATGGAAAGCTCGTAAAGTAAAATTTTATTGGAATGCTCACTAAGTTAAGAATATTAAAGCTTATCAGGCTTGGTAACAGAAAGTTATGCAATACATGATAATAATGAAGTGAGGGCATCTCGGGAACCACTACCTTTAATTAAAAGGACCGAAAGCGTTCGGAAGACGCACCCACTGGAATTAGCAGACGACATTCTCTCTTACTACTTAGTGCACCAGTGGTTTGGCAAGTACGCTTGCCTCACTGCTGCACATGGTGAACATCTTGAACATTGCCATGTCAGCATCATGTGTGGCTTACAGCTGTAAGTCCTGTGTTCACCGTGGCGAAAAAAGTGCGGTTTTATTCCAATTTTCTTCGCCGAGATGCAGCACCTTACGGCCTTGATCTGAAGCGGCAAGACACGCAAGGGTGTGTGTGGCAGCTATTAGCAGCATGTTTACCTCCTGTTTTATATTTTTTGTTCTCACCTTTCACCCCGATACCATTAGCTCATTAGTTCCCCATGTTCCATGTTTCTGACTTCTTGCCTTGTGGAGCCATTAGCCATGGCTGCTGACTGCCATGAAAACAGTGCTCACCCCTTTCGTAGAAAGCCGTGGTGTAGAGGTCGGAACTGCTTCTAGCCTCTCTAGCCGTGGGCAGTCTTTGTTGATTTGTGTGACACCCAATTGTAAGAAAAGGATTTATAAAATACACGAGCAGAAGTGGCACATACAGCACAACGCAGGTATGTGTTGAATGAATAGGGGTGCTACTTGCACTCACGAACTGAGCTTTTAAGATGCACGGAAGGGGAAGCTGGCATGTTCCTTACCCTCTTCTTTTATTTGTTGCTTTATGCCTCTGGCTTCTGCACTCAGCTCACTCCTTCATCGACTTCCAACCTGCACCACCCATAAACACAGCCATTCTCTGCTTTCTTCTCCTAATGTGAGCCATTGTACACACGATGAATCTTCCTAGCTTTTCGGAGGGAAGGTATCCATATCTGTCTCCCTGCAAGCTAGTTGTCTTGTCCTTCATTCTTTCTGTTGTGTTTCACTGACTGAAGCATGTGTGCTCACTGTGTGCCTAGAGAAGCGCTTCTGTGTAACAACATTAAAAAGAGAAATCACAAAGAGCCACAGCAAAACAAAACGACCCAAAGCAACAACTGTGCATTTGTAATGTACTAGTATGGAGTGCTAATATGTCCTGTATTATGGGAGAGTGGGAAGATGTCTTTGTAGCTTCAGAAAAACAAAAGCAGCAAAGGAAACAAAAAGCACTGAAGAAACCAGGTTGGCATGCAGTGCGCAAAATTTTGAACGAAGCGTCTGGTTGAGTACTTTTTGTGCCGCAAACATTCTCTTCCTGTCAGGAGAGAACAACGATAAAGAAATAAATGGTTTGTAGTACAGGATTTCTTATTCTGATGTTGCGTATGACTGTCATCTTGTTGCACAGATTTCATGTTGATCACTTCTGAAATATTCCCTGCTTGCCTGCTTGTTATATAATGACTCTCATTTCTGCCTGCCATGCACGAACTTGAAAAGAAGAGATTAAAGTCAAAATATAGTCGATGACCGATACTTTGGACTCCATGGTGATCATAAAAGCGTGCGTATTATCGAATGTCCAAAAAAACAAATGCATAAAAAAGACAATTTTATTTGCATTTTAAAGACCCGGGTCTAGGAAGAAGTGGTCGATGTGTTGCTGCACACATTTACGCTTACATGGGACCAAGTTCACGTGTATTTCCGGCAGTTTATGATGATACGAGGGCAGCAAACACTAGTGAGATCCACACGTCACAGCTCCGTAGCTCACGGTACATTTTTCAATCGGAGTCACTCTGTGTCATCTATAGAACTTGTGAAATTATTTCATAATCATCCCATTCAGTACACGACAACACCTCGCCACGATGTTGACAATGTCTTCAAACGTAATGGTGGCAGGAATCGCCACATCGCAGCCTCGAGGTCGTCAACAATGTCGTCAACAACAAGCTCGTCATCGGTGGCAGTTCAGGCTCTTATGTTGGAAAGTCGGCCTCATTTGCAATCAGCAAAAGTAAATCCAGTGCGATGGAAGCAGTTGCTGATTACATCTGCTTGCACTGTTTTCAAGGTGTCTGCAGGTATGCAACATTGTCAGCGCTGACTAGCATGCTTCGCTTTCGTTGGCATGCTCGTCGGCACAGACTGCGAGGCCATCGTTCGTACCACTAGACGTGACCTGTTGCTTAACGCCACGAGAAAGAAGTCTTGGAATGCAAAATAAATAAACAAGTACTGAAGACCAAATGTGAAAGCGCCATCAAGCGATCGCAGACCTGACACGACCACCCGTACTCGTAATCGCAAACCGCGCATGAGATGCCGAGACAGGATTTGGTGATTGCAGTGACGGTGCGACTTGCCTCTACAATTCGTTTGTCGTGACCAAAACTAAGCGTCGGATATTATGGTTTTGTATGGCATCTCCAAGGCCGCACTTTCCCTCGTTCGTGCGCCAGAGGAAATAATGGTGGCCCATTCATTGTGCTCGACATCCATGAACAAAGTCCAAATTATCGAATGTAGCAATAGGAACTGCCCAAAATATCGGTCGTCCTAACACATTAAGTCAAGGTGATACTGGTGGCACCACGTGGCTCTCTAAATTACCGAGCATGTCCGAATTATTGGTCGGCGACTGTACAATGCAAATATTTTTCAACACTACTTTTTAAAAGTAATTCCTACCTTGTGGCAAGTACAGTGCCTGCCATTTTAATCTGGTACAGTGCCTGTCGGAACATGACTCTGCAAGCAGACAACGCAGCGGCCGTCCTCGCCATGGTTAGGCTAGAGAGGTATGCACCATCGCGTGGTCACCGCGCGGCAGAGCCAGAACGTGTCACAAAAGGCGGATTGTATGCTGGCTGCTTGGCCCATTGTGTGCGTGCCTGTTAACTCATGCCAATTGATTCATAAAGACATGAGTGTGCTGCCTTAATCGACACTATTGCTGATACCATGATGAGCCAGAAAAGAGGTGACTGCTTCAGAATTTGTGATGGGACTATAAGAAACTGCCTTCACTACTGCGATCATATCTTCTAAATAAATAAAAAGAGGTTTCATGGCAGCTTCACACAATAATATATTTGAAATTCAGAGCAGCTGTGTGTATTTTCTCTTCCAGCTCCGTTTTGTTTTTGTCAGTGTGTGGAATGTAGTGCATAGCGGCAACATTTTATGGGCAGCAGCAAAGATATGCATGCACTTGAATAATAAATTGTGACTGTTTCATTGTGAGAAGGGTTGAGCAGCTACTTGAGGGTCACAACAAATATAACTGAAAGTGCAGCTGTGGGATTGCTTACTTTCCACTGTGGCTGAATGTGCTTTGGCATTCTTTTTTCCAGGTCCATGCGGATCCGGCATACTAATGATGTGTGGGAACTCAACTTCATAATGCGAACAAGCAACACCACTAAAGTGGCCAGGGAGATTGCCTGATACTTCTGGACTCCTGCTGAAATGCAGGCCAGAAGCCTCACTGTCCAGCCCTCCTGACGCCATACGGATAGTGTGGCCAAAAAGCAGGCCACTCCCGAGAAGGCAGACACCATAATGAGTATGCTTTATGCACATTTCTAGGAATAGTTAAAAAACTCAGTTTCAAAGTGTAACTGATACTTGAAATGGCTTACAATGAAAGAATTTATAAATAATAAATTCACTTGCACAGCTACATCTTCAGCACCTTGAAGATGTGAAATGTAGTGATACTAACAACCCGCAAGCTTTACTACATATGCAATCCTGTAATTCATGATGTGCTCATATGAACACTAATTTGATACTAAGCTGGGTGGAAACATTGTAATCTTTGTTTTGCTATTCCGTCACAGAACACTTCATGATATTGTTGCAGCAGCACGCAGCTAGTGGGTGAAATTTTGAAATTCTTTATAACAGTGGAAACGATTAGTATAACTGCTTACTGCTAGCTAAAAAGGTGACATAGCGGGTCATGGTTACCATATTGTCGTGACTTTCACATGTTGGATCGCATCAATCGACAATTTCTGCAACTAAATTTTTCTATGTTATTACTGCTTAAATGCTGTAATAATTCATTGTGAAACAAGCTTTGACAGAATTTCAGGGTCAGTGAAAATATGCAATTTGAAAGGGAGATCCGATGTATGTTAACCTCATTTAATGTAACCCGAGTGGACTGGAATGCCGCTACTGTTTTAGTTATTGCTGCGCTCACATTTGGGGTTCCGCATTTAGATGACTAAAAGCTTTAAATGTCTGGTAACGGCTACCTTGAGAAAAGCAATGGGCAAAGTTTATTCTGAACAAATTGTGTGGGGGCTAGGAAATTTGTTCCAGATCAAATTAATTAAAAAATAAGGTGACTTCAATGAGTTACTGGAATTGATTAAATGTATAGAATATACAGTTGTCTAATTATGTTTGATATCAAATTAACTAAAAATAAAGTGAATTCAACGTGAATTACTTAAATTAATTAAATGCATAGAGTATGACAATTCTCAAATTAATTTAATCTGGTTGCAATCTTCAACTTGCCCCTTGCAGATGTCATCCAGAAGGTGGTGTTGGAGTGCCCAAGCGATGTGGAGCCATCAAAAAGGCTCGATCATGGCCAGCACTGCAGGATATATTTGCCGAGGTGGGCGGATTAGGCCAAAGAGTTAGGCCATCTGCCCATAATTCAAACATGAATCATTGCTTTCTTCCTAGTTTAAGTTCTCTCAAATAAACTATATTTTTATGCCTCACTTTGCATGGTTATTACAAGGCATGTTCACAACATGTGCAATATGTTGCTGCACTGTTTCTGTGAATCTGGTTGGCCCGTGTACACAGTGTGGCCAGTGCCACCCGGTGGCCATTGCGCAGTGTGCGCAGTGTCTCCCAGTGTGCAGTGTGTGCAGTGTCTCCCAGTGTGCAGTGTGTGCAGTGTCTCCCAGTGTCGCGCAGTGTGGCAGTGTCGCGCAGTGTGCCAGTGTCGTGCAGTGTGCCAGTGTCGCGCAGTGTGCCAGTGCCACACCGGTCCGAAAAACAGGTATGACACTGTCCCAGTGCCACTGGCTTTTCCAATAGGGTTGTGCAGGCAGAGGCATTACATTGCTCGACTATATTTCCATGTGGTTGCTTACTGCAGGGCAACGTGTGGATTATGATGAGCTCTATGTTAACCACAAGGAAACACCATAGAGTGAAAGACCATATTTTTTAATGCTTTGTTTTTATTGAAACGCAGTAAATCACATAACAAATTATTCGCACATACAAACATTTTGGGTCCGTACGTCAGCATTGATTATAAGTCCAGTCGAGGCCATTCAGCACAGTTAGGATCAAAACTCTGCATGCACCACATGTAGCACAGGTTTCTTCTTGAAGGACGCTGCGACACTTTTTTAACATTGTCTGAAAACGGCGAGCATCAAAAGGCGCTCCAAGGAGCACTGACTCCGTCGCTTGATTTAGAACTAACAATGGTGATCTCGCGAATGCGGAAATGCAAATATTTTTCAACACTACTTTTTAAAAGTAATTCCTACCTTGTGGCAAGTACAGTGCCTGCCATTTTAATCTGGTACAGTGCCTGTCGGAACATGACTCTGCAAGCAGACAACGCAGCGGCCGTCCTCGCCATGGTTAGGCTAGAGAGGTATGCACCATCGCGTGGTCACCGCGCGGCAGAGCCAGAACGTGTCACAAAAGGCGGATTGTATGCTGGCTGCTTGGCCCATTGTGTGCGTGCCTGTTAACTCATGCCAATTGATTCATAAAGACATGAGTGTGCTGCCTTAATCGACACTATTGCTGATACCATGATGAGCCAGAAAAGAGGTGACTGCTTCAGAATTTGTGATGGGACTATAAGAAACTGCCTTCACTACTGCGATCATATCTTCTAAATAAATAAAAAGAGGTTTCATGGCAGCTTCACACAATAATATATTTGAAATTCAGAGCAGCTGTGTGTATTTTCTCTTCCAGCTCCGTTTTGTTTTTATATGGGTAACAGAAGGTTTTGTCGGGCTGCAACCT
This sequence comes from Hyalomma asiaticum, assembly GCA_013339685.2. Classification (NCBI taxonomy): domain Eukaryota; kingdom Metazoa; phylum Arthropoda; class Arachnida; order Ixodida; family Ixodidae; genus Hyalomma; species Hyalomma asiaticum. The sequence goes on from JABSTT010004511.1 coordinate 16,265, forward strand.
TGTGCTAATAGAATTAAGAAGTAGATCAGAACCGGTGAAGTCGTAACCAACTTGTTTAGTTACTAATTTGAGAAATAATAGCGCTACACGATAGTTAAAAACATCTCCAACTTAAGGAATGTGGTTTTTCTTTAGCTCTCAGGAGGTGTTGGAAGAAAAATGGCCTATGAATATGAGCGATGGGAAGAAATCTGACAGTAGGTTTTAAAGTATTTACAGAGCCGCATGCAATCCTTAGAGAAAAGCTAGAGAACAAACCCCAAACAGCGGGGAAGCTTCGCGAAACGGTCGATGACATCAGAATGATTTATGTTTATATCCCTGTGACAGTAGAGGAGGGCTAGGCCAACCAGCCGCTCCTCGGACATTGTTGAGCGCAAGTAGGTTTTTAGTCTCCTCAAACTGGAGAACGATCTTTCTGCTGTGGCGGTGGTTAGAGGGAGTGTTACCAATATTTGCAGCAACTTATAAATATTCGGGTAAAATGTGCTGTCACAGTGAGGAAGGGCGTCGAGCCCAGTGCTAGGACGCAAGCTTGGTCCTGTTGACTCCCACTTAGTCCACCAGAGCCTAAATTCACCGAGAGCAGCAATTTCATCCACATCGTTAGAGAACGCAAGAATTAGTTCCTTCGCTTGCCTTAGGCCGGCATCATGTGATGGAGGAACTGCTGCGGGAATCAATGCACCGAAACTTTCTATCAACCGCCTGTGATTCTCAAATCGCTGCTTTAGCTGAGAAAGTATAAAATCGATGAAAGGTATATACACGGATCTGCGGAAATATTCCTCTGCACTTTCTGCGTGATCATTTCCGCGATGTTGTTGGAGGCTCCTAATCCTTGGCTTTGCTATTTCAACGTTGTGGCGCTCTCCACACTCTTGAGCCTTGGAGAATACTTCCCCAAAGCACGCCTCGGCGTTTGTTCGGTATTGCTCAATTGTGCGTTGCACAACATCTATGTGACCAATCGCCGTACACATGTCCGAATTTTTTGCCTGAAGTTTGTCGGGGTTAACTTCTACTAATAACTACTGCTAGCAGCGGCATCGCCGCTAGCAACCCCCTGCAGTGGGTTCGAGCACTCAACGAGCAGAGAATGAGGTCGTCGCGTTCGCTCGCTCGCCATCTCAGCCATGCATGCCGCGTTACCGCGCGCGTCGGCCCGCGGCCCGACTCGAAGCAGGGCAGCACGAACCGCCGCACGCGGCGAAGGATGAGAACATTAGGCGCATCTCTCCGAGCATGGCAATTTAATAAACACACGTTAAAACAAAACAAATAATAACAAGGCCCAATAAAGATCGAATTAAATATAAACGAAAGGACAATAACGATTAACAGAACGCGAACACACACGAACACAAAGGACAGTAACAATTAACAACACGCGAGCACAGAATAACACACAACAACAACCATGCAAGGAAGGAGAGCCTAACCCCGGCCAGCGTACCCGCGACCGCGAGCCCTCAGAAAAGGAAAATAGAAGAAGAACATACAGACAGGAGCGTCGGTCGCAGGTCGCCGCCGTGGTCGCTGGGGCTCGCAGAAGCACGCCATCCGACCGATGGCCCGGTCGGCCGGAGGGTCCCAAAAGTACGTGCGCACTTCTCCAAGTCCCAGCGTGTTCTCCCGAGGCATCTCCAAAACCAGAAACGCGAGAACGCGCAAACATTCTGGGAATTTCTCGCTGCCCAATGGCAGCCTATGTTAAAACCACATGGGCGAAGCGGGTGGGCCCCCGCTCCGTCCAGCCGGGAAAGGGGGATGCGGCGACATTCCTACGAAAAACATGGCGTTGAGCGGGACCAGGTCCCACATCCCTCCCTCCTTAAAAGCCCCCCTAAAAAAACAATACCGACAGTGCCAATACCCGATAAAATCCGCGAGCCCCAAACCAAAACAAAAACAAGGAAACAAACGCGACAATACAACCGCGGCAAATCTCTCAAGTGTCCGATGAAGCAGGCGCGCGCCACGGCATCTTCACCCGGACCCTGGACGCCGGCCGCGGCAGGTCTCACGTGCCGTCGACCCTGTCGACTTCCTGGCCGCACCAAGTGCCGCGACCACGGCTCCGTCCGCAGCCTCGCCGTCGACGCCGCCCCGCTCCGGACACGCAGACTTCGGCCGCCAAATCAGCGCGGCAGAAAAACAACAAACAAAACAACAAAAGAACAAAAACAGTCGCGTAGCCAAAGAAACCCAAAATCAATTGAATTAACGAACGATAAAACAACGCAAGGCTACAATCCTCAGGTGGCGAAAACCAAAAACCCAAAAAGAAAGAAACGGTACGTAAACAAAAAGGAACACTTAGCATAAAAACTAGAACAGCGAAGAGAAACTAGAGAAAGCGTAGAAAGAGAAAAAAGAGAAAGACTTCTCTGTCAGGTTATCTCTCCGTCTGGAATCAGTCGGGCAGTAACCAATGTAAACGTGGTCTTCACTAGTGCGATGTCGCATGACCTTACACTAGCGGATAATCCTTCCACGAACGCAAACTGCCCATCCGTGACACGAAACGGGAGATCCACAACGTGTTGCCTACGGAATGAACAGACGCGGAAGGGACGGCGACAGCTGAGCATTCACACTGCACCGTGCCAAATCGCAGAGCACAGTAACTTTAGCTAAAGTCTTCCGCTCTGACGACTGGCTAGAATTACTACAGGGGCGCGCAATCGCTCTCCTCTGCTGTCGGGGGGGGGGGGGGGGGGGTGCCACTGCCGATGCGCGTAAACACGGCGCTAACCGCGAAGGTGGCATGATACTGTGGCCAAGCTCGTACAGACCGTGCAGAGTGAACCCCTTTTCTCTCCCAGGCCACGGCTACACAAGCCGCTTCGGGCCCTCAACCCGCGCTCGTCGCAAAACCAGACAACGATACCGCGCGCGCCATGTGCAGTACCAACACATTCAGGCGCCTCGCCTCCCGGAGGCGAAAAACAAAACCGCGAAAGAAACTATTTACACTATGTACACATGGGTCACTCTGCCGTCAACCACGTCGCTCTTCGGGCCAAACGAAAAAAAAGCAAAAGAACAACAAACAAGAAAAAACCAGATTCCGGAGGAGAGCCCTGTGAGGATAGACCCCCTCTTTCATCCTTTCCCCCCGACCGGCCGGCTGATTAACGCCACAATGGCCTCCTTCTCTCCCGCCGCGGGGACGCTGGAACGCTCTCCCCTTCTGCGTGCGCGAAGATAGACAGGTGCCCAAAGGGCTATTCATGGAAGAAGACTCTGCTTCTACTTTCTTTGTTCGCCTCAGCGGCCTTTCCGCCATCTTTGCATCCCTCGGTGCAAGTCGGCCATGTGCAACCGAACAGCGCCGTCAACTTTTAAAGAAAAGAGACTTTCGGCGACCCGGGCAAGAAATAGCGCGTCAACTATTCTTTTACTGGTTCTGAATTTAGTGAGGAAAGACGCGCACGACGCGAAGTTTAAAGAAAACCGTTGGACTCACCGACTTGAACGTCGCACGGGAGACACGATGGTCAATCTCCCGGCCATGGCATGATGAAAGCCGTGGTAAATCCAACGAGTTTCCGCCACCAAGAACAAACTGCAGCATCTCGGTGGCAAATTGCATCACGCCTTTCCTCGCCCACGCTTCGCCTCACACAACTTCGAAGCGGGTTACCAATCCGTTTGAGAAGTGACATTTGCCTCTCCTCACACCACGATACATCGACAGAGAAAAAGGGGGGACAGACAAAGAAAGAGATACGGGCGGTACACGGCAGAGACGGCCAACCTCAACCAAAGCGCATTTGACGCTGGGAACCGAACACAACTTCCCCACTCTGCCGACAGCTGCTCGTCGTCTGAGCGACCAAGGGCAAGGCCCCTGGCCCCACTTAGTTGGGCGCCAAAATGTAGGGGTTATTCTTCTGCTAATTAACTACTGCTAGCAGCGGCATCGCCGCTAGCAACCCCTTGCAGTGGGTTCGAGCACTCGACGAGCAGAGAATGAGGTCGTCGCGTTCGCGCGCTAGCTATCTCAGCCATGCCATCGCCGCGTTGCCGCGCGCTTCGGCCCGCGGCCCGACTCTAGGCAGGGCAGCGCGAACCGTCGCACGCGACGAAGGAGGAGAACATTAGGCACAACTCTCCGTGCATGGTGATTTAATACACGTTAAAGCAAATAATACAGGGCCGAATCAAGGATCGACTTAAATATAAACAATAACAACGATTACGATTAACAACACGCGAACACACACGAACACAAACAAAGGACAATGACAACACGCGAACACAGAATAACACACAAAAAGAACCATGCAAGGAAGGAGAGCCTAACCCCGGCTAGCGCACCCGCGACCGCGAGCCCTCAGAAAAGGAAAATAGAAGAAGAACATACAGACAGGGGCGTCGGTCGCAGGTCGCCGCCGTGGTCGCTGGGGCTCGCAGAAGCACGCCATCCGACCGATGGCCTGGTCGGCCGGAGGGTCCCAAAAGTACGTGCGCACTTCTCCAAGTCCCAGCGTGTTCTCTCGAGGCATCTCCAAAACCAGAAACGCGAGAACGCGCAAACATTCTGGGAATTTCTCGCTGCCCAATGGCAGCCTATGTTAAAACCACATGGGCGAAGCGGGTGGGCCCCCGCTCCGTCCAGCCGGGAAAGGGGGATGCGGCGACATTCCACGCTAAACATGGCGTTGAGCGGGACCAGGTCCCACAAGTTGTCTCGATAAAGGCAGGGTCACTGCCAGGACGTGCTCTGCGACATGGAGGCCCACAATGAAGGATGGTGATAGCAGGGCAGATATCATATTGTTCGCCTGGGCTGCATTCTCGGAACTCCCATTTAATTCAATTTCAACCAGCGCCGCAATGACACAGTCAAAAAGAGAAACAAAAGAAAGAAGCGCGTCATGCTTTTCCACCCAACGAGGCTCACACAAGCCGAGAAGTCGCTTGAGCCTTGACTCGGATCGCACGTCAGCGATCTTTGCACGCAGCACGTTTGATCGGCTTGCCGATTTGCGAAAGAATTTCGCAGTCTCCTTGACTGTTCCGA
>JABSTT010004512.1:0-21169 GCA_013339685.2 Hyalomma asiaticum
TGTGGCACCGATCGGTTGGTGCCAGATTACACAAAACTAGCCAGATACACCAAACCATGCCAAACCGGCCGGGTACACCAGATCACACACAAAACACGCCAAACCGGCCGGGCACACCAGATCACACCAAAACACGCCAAACCGGCCGGGCACACCAAAACACCCAAACCGGCCGGCACACACCAGATCACACCAAAACACGCCAAACTGGCCGGATACACCAGATCACACCAAACCACGCCAAACCGGCCAGATACGCCAGATCACGCCAAACCATGGCAAACCGACCGGATACGCCAGATCACACCAAACCGGCCGTACACCAGACACGCCAGACCCGTGTCTGAATTTCCGCTCTGGTGTGAACGGGTAAAACACACCAACCCGGTCTGGTGGATTTTTCGACTGGGAGCATACTTCCATATACGGCTTACGTGGCCCTATATGGCTTTATATACTCGATATAAAGAGTATCCATCAAATCACATAATGCAAGTTACATTCATATACATAGGTGTATTTATACTATTTACGTGTCGACATCGAATTAAGGGCAGTTCCGCACGGTATATTATAATTATATATAGATATATATATATATATATATATATATATATATATATATATAGCTCAAATTTTTTCGCGTCATGCTGACTGGTAGTATATCACGCGAAGAGAACAATAATACGTACCCAGTAATGTTAGTTATATACACACAAAAGATCGATGAACCACATATAAATGCAAAAAGTAACACTAAGGGTAAATGGTAAAAGAGAGTAAGGAGAGTTGTTTTGTGAGTTCTGCTTTCTCATGGCATCGTAATTTCAATTAATGCGCCATTTACCTACAGCGTGAGCTAATTATTATGTGCATTAGAAGGGTGTATCAAGCTGAACTATTATTGTTTCTTCGATATTGCAGTTGCAAAAGCCAAAAGCAATTGTGTATACGTGCGCATTGTAGTGGTGCATTATGCAAAACTTGTGCCAGCTGTACCACAATAAGCGCCTACATTGCATGTTCACCGTAAGTTTTAGCTAATGAATGATTGTTGGAATGCGTCAAAAAAGTTCTTTACATTTATTTTATTTTCTTTACCTCGTCTTGTCCGAGTGCGGCGCGAAAGAGGGCTATCGCTTCTACTCTTTCTACAACTGACCCACCATTGCTCAAAAGACTGCAAAAGACGAGCGAGAAAATAAATGACAAAAGAGCCCCCCCCCCCCCCCCCCCCCTTCCCGCGTCTTTTCTTCCGCAAGGAGCCACGCTTTTTTTTTCTCGGAACAGTGCGCGGACCTTCGGAGACGGCCCCCACTTCTTCCGCGTGCACGTGGAACAGATTTGATGCATCAGGTGACGCGCTGCCAAAGCTAGCGCTCGTGTTTACGCTGTGTGCTCTCACGGCCAAAAAAAGTCCATTGCTTGTGGTAAGCAAGAAAATATACATATCTCACTGGCAGCCTTTAAATCATAACACAGTTTTCATCAGTTTGACAAAACACGCTCGTATTTTCGGGAAGCAATGAAATGGGCGAGTTTCTGCTTTGCGTTTGTCGTTTCCTCTCGGAACGATACCTCTCCCTTTCTTTTTCTTACGGACTACGTTTACGTAGCCTTCAGAACTGTTCAGCCATTTCTCCACCAAGGTTTTGTTGCGTGCGCCTGTCTGCTGTACTTTCCGAAAAAGGTGGTGCTGTGATACTGAGTGGCAGGTTTCGATCGTGTCACAAATAGTAGACAACCTTCAATGTTCTAGAATGACCTGTGTCGGGAGTGACGGAAGAGCACATTCCTAACGAAGTGGTGCCACAAGTGCAAGTTTGGTGGCAGTACGAAGGCTTCTTTCATGCCAGGCTGATTGCTACAAGGTAAGCTTTGATGCTTGTTACTAAAATTCTAATACGGTGTGTCAGTTCAGAAGCACCTGAATTGGACAATTTTATAGCTGTTAGCGCTATGTTTTCACCATCGGATATCGGATAACGGCTAATGTCGCAAAGCTAGCGTCTTTCCTTTTATTTTTTTAGGTAGGCCTTTGCCATTCCTTCTGCTTCCGACCCTTTAGCGGCGTTGTAAAAAGACGCCAAATGTAGTATTTTCTTGTGGCGAGATCGAAGGCCACCCAACAGATGTACCGTGCCTAGACACGCTATCATTTCTGATTTTACCTTACGAATGCCTTAGAAAACTTGCTGTTGAAATTCTGTTCGTTTTACGTGTGCCCTTCCCCCGCCCTTTCACTAGTGAAATTCTCGTTATTTTAACTTATTCGCGGAATCTGGCACCAGTGCAGCTGTTGAGACAGCTGTTGTTGGTTTGCCACGAAGCCATGGGCTGGAAACGCATGCTGCTTCAGAAGCAGCTGAAAGTGTTATATTGAGCATAAAAATGGTGTGCCCGCATTTTAGATATTATCCGCATTTATTTATTATTTACCAAATAGAGAACTACACGCGCTATTTCGGAGAGGTTACAATGCACTCAGTCGTCCATATATATCAAGGGTCAGGTGCTTTATTACAATAATGTATGAACATGTTTACTGGTTCAGCTATCAATGACTGTGCTTATGTGCATATATCTGATGCCATTTCGCAGGACCGGCCTCACCTGATTACCAAGCTAATCACGTCGTTGACTAAAACAGTGTTTTCTATTCCTACGTGACAGCTGCGCAGCTTAATTGCCATGAATTGTTTTGGACAAAACAGAGACAAGCATCTCCCTTCTCTTCGCCTCAAAGTGCAAGGAAGTAAACTGAAATAATAATTGAGCAACTGCTTGTAAGGTGCTTTACATATCAACCAGCACATTACGTAGTCATGCACGGTCATGCATGATGGTTTAACGATACGGGCCCGCTCCGATGTTTTCTGATTGGTGTTCTTGGCGCCTAAGTGAATGCACGCGTGTATACATATAAAATAGTGTAACAGGCTAACGGGGAGCAGACGAGGAGGACGAAGCTGAACAGTGCTCGAGCGGCCATCTCCTGCTTTGACTGAGCTACGCGACTGTTCCCATTTGAGGCCCCGCAATACCGTGTCCATAAATCTTTCAAACGTGGCAGGGGCATTGCACAAGCCGAACGGCATAACATTAAATTCGAACAAACCGTCTGGGGTTACAAAAGCCGTCTTTTCTTTGTCAGCCGGGTCCATAGGAATTTGCCAATATCCAGATCGCAAGTCTACGGAGGAAAAGTAAGACGCTGAATGGAGGCAGTCGATGACATCATCGATGCGAGGAAGCGGGTAGACGTCCTTTTTGGTTATGGAGTTAAGACGCCGGTAGTCAACACAGAACCTCCATGACCCGTCCTTTTTCCTAACCAGGATAACAGGCGCTGCCCAGGGACTCGACGATTCTTGAATGACGCCGGTTTGTAGCATGTCGCTGACTTGCTGTGCGATGACCTTGCGCTCCGACGCGGAAACACGGTAGGGCTTTTGTCTGAGAGGATGCGCCGATCCGGTGTCGATCTTGTGACGACTGCGTGTGCTCGGTACCTTAGTTATAGATGCCTTTTGTGCGAAATCAAATACATTAGCATGTCTGGCGAGCAATCCGGCCAAGGCTCCGCGCTGCTGCGACGAAAGAGACTTGCTGAGCATTTTAAGAACTCTGATTCCATAAAAGGGTCATCAGCGGTGTCCGACACTGTTGAGTCGCTCAGGGCCCCAATGCAGATGTCACATTCCTCCTGAAACAAGGCAAGGCGCATGCCCTTCGGGAGTACTACCGGCTCGGGCGCACAGTTCGTCACCCATAAATGAGTCTTCCCGCCAGTCAGAGATACCACACAGCGCGGCACAAACACATTTTTGTTCATACACGGCAAAAGCAGGGGCTCAATCAACGCGTCGAATGAACGTGAACTCCAGTCACTTTCGGAAGCAGTAACTTTCACGCTGGCCATGGAAAGAGCCGGGAGTAACGCGTCCTTAGCTATAACGAGGTTCTGTCTCCTACAGTGAGGCTGCTGGGTGAGAGCGGACAATAGAACCTCACCGGCGCCACAGTCTACAGTTGCGCGGCACTCTCGCAAAAAGTCGATGCCAAGGATAACGTCATGCGTTGAATGGGCAAGCACTACGAATTCCGCCTTGTACACATTTCCAGCAACCCGAACAGACACGGTGCATACGCCAAGCGGACACAGAGATGCCCCGCTCACTGCGCGAAAGGTAGCGGGCTTGTCCCAATAAAACATAACCTTTCGACCAAGCCTTTCTTTGAATACTAAAACTCATCACAGAAGCATTTGCACCGGTGTCTATAAAGGCCATCGTGGGAACATCGTCAATAAACACATGAACTTGGTTCTGTAACATTGAAACTGGTGGAGGCATACTTGTGCGCACAGCGGTACGTCCGGCGACCTCACCTCCATCGGCCGCGCCAGCTAGTTTCCCGGAGGAGGGGACGAGAGCCGCGGTCGGGGCCGTGGAGATGGCGACCGTTGCTGGCGCCGTAGTAGGTGGCGTCAAGCTCCGTACAGATGCGGGAGAGTCAGTACGCATGCTCTGCTGGTACATGCGCTGTCGGTTATTCGAAGGCCAGTAGGAGTAAGCGGGCCGTCGGCTTCGCCGTGGGAATGTTGCGGGCCGCTCAGAGAACATCCTGCGTGGACCACGTCGCGTAGGACAAAAACGAGCGACGTGTCCGCGACCGCCGCACTGATAGCACACCACGAAGTTCGCGAGGCATACCGAATTCGTGTTGTGAGAGTATTCGGCATACTCTTCCCACTCCGGTGCGAACGAAGGCGATTGGCTGTTGTAACTGAAGCTGTCACATGGCACGTAGGGCTGTTTCGAAGTGCGTAGCCGCTTGTGGTGGAGCTCTCGACCGTGGTACCCGGTTGGGACAGCTTCGCTCATCAAACGTTGCGGCATTTATAGTTGCCGATGAGGTACTGCCGCAACGGGAAGTCACCAGCCTGCACAGGAGTCGAAAGATGCCGACGGAGTTCCTCGCGTACGATGAGTCGAATGGTAGAGGAAAGGGCCTCGTCTGCTCGTCTGCTCCCCGTTAGCCTGTTACAATATTGTGTCAATGTGTCATCAGCTGCACATATTTTGGAGCTATTTATCGGCCCTGAATATGTAAGCATTACTTTCATACTCCAGTTTTGTTTTGCCATTTACAGCTCGCACAAAAGACTTCTCTACGAGGTGCCAGTTCGAGTGCAGTGGAAAACTTAACTGTAATATTATTCCTGGGTGCAAAGGTCTGTGACCTGAGAAGCAAAAGACAAAAGACAACTCCGAAGAATGAAACTGTAGCTGGAAATAAAATACACACGCCAAAGGTCCATCTAGTATTTGTGTTCTGTTTTTGTTTATGTATGTATTCAGCTCTCACATATGACCTACAGTGTCAAGCAGATATGACCATATAAGGCGCATATATGGATTTATTACAAATTGGACAGATATGGCCATATAACGGACCATATACGGATATAATAAAATTGGGCAGATATGGCCATATAAGGCGTCATATATGGACATATGAAAAATTGGACAGATATGGCCATATAAGTCGTCATATATTGATATACTAAAAATTGGGCAGATATGGCCATATACGGGCCCATATACGGATATATTCAAAGTGGTCAGATATGGCCATATGAGGGCCGTATATGCCATATATGGCCATATCTGCCCAATTTTTAATATAACCGTATATGGATTTATTCATATCAGTCCATATATGGCATTTTCGTAAGAGTAACTAAGATTTTACCATTCACCACTTAAATTTTTCGCGGATTTATTTTTAATTAGTGAATAAAAACGTTCCGCAGTAGAAAAAATTTCGTTTCATGCTCTCTCAGGTTTTGTGGTTTTTTTTTTTTGCTTCAGTAGCTTTTTTACCTCACCGCATTCCTCACCGTCAAGATGGCGTCCTCCGGTTGCAGCTCGTCAACGTCGCTGACGGAGGAAATACCGCCGCGTGTCCACCAGCTTCGCAGCCGTACCAGGCGTTCCTTGGCCTGTACGGACAGCTTTTGTCCGTACAGGTGCACAACGGTGGTGCACACGTTTACGCGCAAGTAAGGAAAATAAGCGACCTGTGCTGGTGAACTCGAAACCGAAACTCCTGTCGAAGCGGTCGGACTGCTTGGCGCAGTAGCACATGTGCATAGGCTCCGCCCACGTAGCCTTGGCCGTGCTGCCACAGAAAGTTGTCGCCGGGTATAGATGGCGACACACAGTGTTTGTCAGGTCTTTGATGATGTACTGGGCAAGATTCACGGAAGATTCACGGTTTTTACCGATGAACCTCCGGAGCTTCGCCCACTCATCATCATTCACTCCGTGGATATGCGTGGATTCTTTTACGCTTCGCTCACCAGCCAAGCGGAGCTGCGGCGCGAGTGCGCATGCGCCCTCCGCTTAAACGGGAGCGGGCTAGCGGACCGGTCGACACGGTCCGCTTAGATGCGACTTAAGTGGAGCGACGCGGCCGTTCTCGCTGTCGGAGCGTCAGTTGTTGTTTTTCAAGATGGCTGCCCCCACGCACGACAACGTTGCGCACGACATGCTTTCAACGTGCGCCGAAGCTTCGTCCGCGCTGCGCAAGCCGCGAAAGCGCTTTCGCATAGACGAGGACCTATGCTTGCTCAAAGAAGTGGCAAGCGCAGACCCTTTCGCGAGCCCCACAGCGTGGGAAGAAGTGCTTCGGAACGTGGTGCGCGCTGTGCAGCGCGAACTGACGATTCGTGCCATAAAGGAGCGCGTCGATCTCCTGATAGGATACTTCAGACAACGAGACACTGTGAACCTCAGGAAGTAAGTGCTCGCTTTCTCCTAGTTCTGTTTGCGCTGTTTGCGTAGTACGGTGTGATTGCGTGGGTGAAGCGTCCAAGCATAATGTGCTCGTTCCCTCCCTAGATCTGGCACAGAAGAGCAATACGGCGAGCGGGAACAGCTGCTTCAAGAAATATCCGACCTCATGAAAAACGCCGGCCACGCGCCGAAGACGGTGCCACGAAAGAAACACGGCATGGTGCCGCGGCGGCCTGCAGAGTCGTTGCCATCTCTAGCAACACGAAAGAAATTGGCGCTAGATATGCGAGACTCTGCTCTGGCGTCAATGCCCGCGGTCCAGTCATCAGACGACGCACACATGAACGGCAAGTGATGTAAAGTACTCACTGGCATTTACGGGTGACTTGTTTTTGTATTGCGATCTGTGCATATTAACTAACACAAATGTTATTTAGCAATTTCCGGATCATGATCGACACCATGACAGTTTTCGCTAATGTTTAAGGAATCGAATATTTCAGGTCAGGCACACCAACTTTTTGCTTTGCAGGGAAACATTGAACTGAATTGAAATAAAGCTTTATTTCCATGTGGTACATGAGGGATGGTGGGAATAAAAGCTGCATTTAAGCAGCTTGACCAGTTCCCACTACCTATGCAGAGGCATAAGTGACAAAAAGTCACAGTGATGAATAAAACACATCAAAATTTTTAAGCAATGTAGAAGTCAGTTATTCAGAGCATGAACTTTTATAATACACAATTGTTATTCCACAAGCATCCCAACAGAAAAGTAATATGTAGCCGCACTTGTGTTTATTGCAGATCCACTATGTATGGCATGGGCAAATCACACACATGTGAGACGATATGCGTGCATTTACAAGAACATTGATATAATATGCTATAAAATCATATTTTCTAAATTCACACCAATTCCAGTAAGATAGTTCAATTTCTTTGGAATAACATTGCATAGCATTTGATTGCCTTGGCCAGTGCATGACCAAGACAATAACCAATGATTATTTTGGCGTGTTTCACATTTCTTTTTGCTACTCTGTGTATTGGCCAAGTTGGAAATGATTCTTCTGTGTTTAAATTCTTTTTTAATTGCTGTATAAATGTATGAAATCGAAATGATTTTTCTGTGTTTAAATTCCTGTTTAATCGCCTGTATAAATATTGTATGTGCAAAGCCTTTCTATACTGATTAACTTATAGTTTTTTGTTGTATGTAGCTGACCTAATGATTAGGCTAATTTCAGCAACAATTTTAAAGAATCTGTTTTGAAGTCTCATAAGCTTGTGAGTATTTGTTTGCATTGTGTCACTCCATACTAGGGAAAAGGACTGAGCATAGGACGAATGATAAATAAGTGTTGTTATCAAAAACAGTAGATAATGATTTCGATAAATTATGCAATGTAAACGTGCAGTTTTCGTTACATGCTCTACTTATGCATCCCACAGCATGCCATTTATGCTGCGGCGCGCTGAATGCTGTAACGTGATTGACGATTTCGATGTGATTATTAAGATAGAGAGAGGAAGTTAATAGGACATGCTTTCCTTTCTCTCGAAAGTAATTGCCTTGGCTTTTCTGTATTCGTCAACAACCCATTAGAGGAGGCTGTCCTAAAGAAGGCAACTATAGGTGTTACCTTATTTAATAATGTGGTGCTAATGGTGCTCATTCATTACTTGTCATACATCTTCAGGCGGCCAAACTCTTAAACCGCATTATTTAATCACATGCAAAGTGCAGTTTTGGAAGTGCAATTTATATTACTCTGTGCACAGACAGGCAGGAACAACGTGATGTAAACTTGATCCAAGACTCAATTTCAACTTTCTGCTTTTTGCGCACAACATGAAAAGGTAGTAGGTTCGTTCATTATGGCCGCCAGCTAAAAAATAATGAGCTGGTTTGCCAGGCAGGATATAGGAAATTATTTTAAGCACCTTCTGTAGTTCTCTCTGCGAGATGGTTTTGTAGTGCTCGTGCTAATGCTATGATCCTTGTACATTATCTTGTGTGCAGATGAGCTGTCTCCATCAGACCTACTCATGTCCATGTGTGACAGCGAGTGTGCAAGGGCATCAGCATCCGACATGGTCACCAACATACAGACACCAGATGACAGCAGCACTACGCAGGAGGCGCCGGTCAATGCGTCGAGTACGTACAAAGTGCACTGAAATCAAAATATTTTATTGAGTACTTCAGATCGCATAAAACATCCTTGGTTAAACGGTGTGTTCTTTTTTATATTGGTAGGAAACAAACACACCAGAAGCAAGTGCAATCTAACTACAGTGTTTACTTAAGTTCATGAAGAAGGCAGTAGTAGCATAACAAACAGTGCTTTGTACATGTACGTTTATGCATGTGGGACAGAGAATGCTAGAGGCTACAAGATAAATGTAGCAGTTGTGCATACTCAGGCACTGGAGAACATATTTAAGTTTCAAACCAAGAAGAAGACACATCACAGTGCAAAACTCTTCACTGATATTCACATTAACAGTGCAATCATTCATGTCCTTGTAGCACTGGACACCTCACAAGCAGAGGCCTCAGGTGTCAGTGATGGAGATCATCAGGCACGTGGACCACCCACCTGGAGTGCAAACACGGCGGCGACGAGTTCAAGACACCGCGCCAACAGGTATCGGAAATCAAATATGCATGATTTCTTAGGTTGCATCTCATGATGCTTATTTGTCATTGCATTAAGACATTGTACATATAACACATCTCACTTTTTTCACTTGTTTTACCAATGTCAACAGAGGCCTGACATTCATCAGACACGAATGTGGTAAGATAGTGCTGTCTGATGTGTTAGCCTGCTAATGTCACAGTACATGGCACAGCTGCGAGTTGACAAGTTGGATAGCCTGTTAATATTGTCGCGACTGTACTTTGGAAAATGTACTAGGGTAGCCGAGAAAAACGAAGTAGGAGCACGAGCAAGGACCACCGGTTTTTCGGAAGAAGACGAAGTTTGGCGTCTGCGCTTCCTGTGGTTTTCTGATAATACAGTTCCTTGTTCTTTTTGTCCCATCGTGGTCCGGTCTTGTTTTCCCACGTTGTGACACTGGTGGAGGTGCTGGACTTCAACACCTGATGCTCGGAACTCCTCAGCGGAGCCGCACTACTAGTCCAAGCCCGCAACCAGTACCTGCTGTGGATACACCTGTCCACCGCTACAGTCGCCGAGAGCGAGGCTTGAGCCCCGAGATTTTCCCCTTGGAATTCCCCCTGTCAACGAGCCCTCACCCTCCTGCAGAAATGGCCACCGAAGGTGCTTCACAGGTGACTATTGTGCAACCGCAAATCCCCGACACATTTCACGGCGAGATTTATGAGGACGTTGAGGATTGGCTCGATCAATACGAGAGAGTGCCAAGGCGAACCGCTGGTCCCCAGATCAGAGGTTATCCCACGTCTACTTCGCACTGGCCGACAGCACTCGTACATGGTACGAGAACCGGGAAGGGACTAACTACCTGGAGTGAATTTCGGCAAACACCTCCTCGATACGGTTTCTAACAACGATCGTCGCGACTTGGCTCAGCAACTCATCGAAATGCGGATCCAAAAACCCAACGAGAGCGTGGCCATGTTTGCAGAGGATATGACACGCCTCTTTCGCCGTGCGGACCCCGAGATGCCTGAAGCGAAGAAAGTCCGGCATTTGATGCGAGGCGTGAAGGAGCAACTGTTTGCTGGCCTCCTTCGTCACCCGCCGACTACTGTTGCGGAATTTATTAGGGAGGCGACGACAATTGAACGAGCCCTTCATCAGCGGTCCCGCCAGTACGACAGAACAACTACGTCGATCAGCGTTTCTGCACTGACTGCAACCGGTGAGCTTCTCTACGTGAGCTCATCCGTGAAGTCGTTCGGGAGGAGCTGCGCAACCTTGTAGTGCCTCCGAAAGATCCTGTGGTAGCTTCTATCGCTGAGGTGGTGCGTGAAGAAATCAGGCAAGCATTTTCTTCGCCTCAACCACAACCGGATCAGCAGTCCATAAAGTACGCATCCGCAGTCCGTCATCCAGCACCAGCGCCGCAGACGTCATTTTTCCCTGCTCCTCATAACGAGACGACGTATCACCCACAGCCGACCTACTTACCGCCGACCCAACTTGCCGCCGACCCACCTCAGTTGCCGCCGACCCAACAGCCCAGTATACCCGTCGAGACCTCGCCTTACTACCCTCCACCGGCCCATGCAACTTGGGCGCGAAGGACGCCTATCACTCGACCGCTTCTTCGCAGGACTGACACGTGGCGCACCGCTGACCGCTTTGCTTCCATTGTGGAGAAGCCGGTCATGTTTACCGTTTCTGCCCGCATTACGACTCCGGATACCAGACCTTTTCAAGCACCTACCCTCGTGCTCGCTTTGACAGTCGACGCGATGCCAATATCCCTGAGCCAGCACCAGCACAGCCGTTTGCCGAACCTCATCATCAGCCCCGTACGCCATCGCCTGCCCCGAGCTCCTCACCTCACCGTCGCAGTTACGCCGGTACCACCCGTGGCAGATCCCCGAGCCCTCGCCGGGGAAACTAAGAGGAGCGATCTTTGGGGGGAAGGTTGCCACCAGTCGAAATGCTACAACTCCCCTAATGCCGCAAGGACGACTGGAAGAGACGACGTTGCCGACCTCAACTTCTCCAATGACGCCAGAACGACCGGACGAGATGACGTTGCCGACTTCAAAGGAAATTGTAAGCGCCGACCTGCCTGTTTGCATAGACGGACGCCCAGTGACGGCACTAGTAGACATTGGCGCCGATTTCTCAATTATAAACAAGAAACTCGCCGACTGTCTTAAGAAAGTAAAGACTACTTGGATGGGCCCCCACATAAAGACAGCCGGAGGTCAGCTGATGACACCCACAGGCAAATGCACGGCTAGAGTTACCATCAATAGCTCTGCTTTCGTTGCTGATTTTGTGATTCTGCCGGAGTGCTGCAAGGACCTGATCTTGGGAATGGACTTTCTGCGTGAATACGGTGCCGTTATAAACATTCCTGATAGGTCGGTCACATTTTGTATGAGTCCAGAGTTAGTCGAACCTTGTACAGAGCAGCACCCTCGGCTTCTGCGTGTCTTTGATGACGGCGTGACTATACCACCTCGGTCAAGCGCTCTCGTGTCAGTCGAATGTGACACAGTCAGTTGTTCCGATAGCATTGCCGAAAAAATCCCAGAACTGCTATTCAGCCATGGTGTCTCCGTCGCAAGGGGCGTCGTCAAGATAAATCGGGGACACACGCAAGTTCTGCTAATGAACTTTAGTCCTCAGCGCCGACATCTGAAGAAAGGTATGGCAGTTGCTTACATAGAAGAGCTCGCTCAGGTCACAAACTGCATGATTGTGGAAAAAGGTGATGCCGTTGAACAACCACCCGTATCTTTGTCCGTCGACGTTGTTCCAAGTTTGCTGCCTGCACAGAAAGAAAGCCTCCTGGAGCATATTCATGAGTTTGAGGACTTTTTTTCTTCTTCCGCCAGAGTCGGCCAGACGACGTTGACTAAACATCGCATAATTACAGATGAAACGGCCCGGCCAATACGACAAAACCCGTACCGTGTAGCCCCGCGGGAACGCGAGGCCATAGAAAATCAGGTGCAAAAGATGCTTCAGGATGACGTTATACAGCCGTTGAAGAGTCCATGGGCATCGCCGGTAGTTTTAGTCAAGAAAAAGGATGGCAGCTTACGTTTTTGCGTTGACTACCGCAAGCTCAACCAAGTAACAAAAAAGGACGTTTACCCGCTTCCTCGAATAGATGATTCCCTCGATCGGCTACGGCATGCATGTTATTTCTCGTCGATGGATTTAAGGAACGGATATAGGCAAATCGAAGTTGATGAAAGAGATCGGGAGAAAACAGCATTCGTAACACCTAATGGCCTCTATGAATTTAAGGTGCTTCCCTTCGGTCTGTGCTCCGCCCCTGCCACATTCCAGCGGTTAATGGACACCGTACTGTCAGACCTCAAGTGGCAAACGTGTTTGGTCTATTTGGACGATGTGATCGTGTTTTCGGCAACATTTGACGAGCACTTGAAGCGGCTGCGAGTGGTTTTCCAAGCCATACGATCTGCTGGCCTTACGCTCAAACCGGAAAAGTGTCATTTTGGCTTCGAAGAGCTCCTTTCCTAGGCCATGTTGTCAGCAGTCAAGGAGTACGGCCCGACCCCGGGAAGGTAGCTGCCGTTGCAAATTTTCCACAACCATGTGACAAAAGGCGGTCAGGCGATTTTAGGACTATGTGACTACTACCGACGCTTCATTCACAACTTTTCCCGCCTTGCGTCGCCGTTGACACGACTCACCAGAGAAGACGTCCAATTCGAATGGGGCGAGGAACAGCATAAAGCGTTTCACGAGCTGCGGCAACGACTTCAAAAGCCGCCGGTCCTCGCACACTTTGACGACGACGCACCGACAGCTATACACACTGATGCCAGCAATGTCGGCCTGGGAGCTGTGCTCGTGCAGCGTCAAGACGGTTCCGACCGAGTAATTGCTTACGCAAGCAGGACCCTTTCCCGTACCGAAGAAAATTATTCCACCAAGGAAAAAGAGTGCCTTGCTGTAGTGTGGGCGGTTAAGAAATTTCGCCCATATGTGTACGGCCGCACTTTTCAAGTCGTCAGTGATCATCACTCCCTTTGTTGGTTGATGAACTTGAAAGATCCCTCAGGACGGCTGGCGCGCTGGAGCCTTAAACTTCAAGAATTCGACATGGTTATTGTCTATAAATCCGGGAAGCGGCACACGGATGCAGATTGCCTTTCTCGCGCACCACTGGAACCGGCAAATGAAGAGGACGATGATTATACAGCGTTTGTCGGTGTTGTCAACACGACTGCGATCGCACAGCAACAATGCGACGACCCGGAACTGGAGCCAGTTATTAACTTCCTGGAGGGCCGCACCTCTGCCGTTCCGAGACTCTTTGCGAGGGGACTGTCATCATTCTGCATACGCAACGACGTCCTTTACAAGGTAAACTTCTCTCCAACGGAAACACCTACTTGCTCGTCGTCCCAACGCGTCTCCGACGCGAATATTACAGGCCTGCCATGATGAAGCAACATCCGGTCACTTGGGCTATACACGAACACTATACAGAGTGAAACAGAAATATTACTGGCCACGACTCACAGCGACCGTTCAGCAGTACGTCCGCACATGCCTCGAATGCCAGCGGCGGAAAATGCCTGTAGGCAAACCAGTCGGCTACCTCCAACCCCTTGACGTGCCCGAAACTCCATTGCTCAAATCGGCATGGATCTCCTAGGCCCGCTTCCGACTTCCGCTTCAGGTCGTAAATGGATTATTGTAGCAACGGACTACCTGACCCGCTACGCCGAAACCAAAGCTCTGGAGAGGGGCACAGCAAGTGAAACTGCCAGATTTTTTGTAGAAAACGTGGTACTAAGGCATGGCGCCCCAGCAGTCGTAATAACCGACAGGGGTACTGCATTTACAGCCGAGTTATTAAAAACAGTTTTAAGACTTAGTGGCACATCGCATCGCCGAACGACGGCGTACCACCCACAGACGAATGGTCTGACGGAGCGCCTCAATAAGACACTCGCCGACATGCTTTGCATGTATGTGGATGTGGAACACAAGAACTGGGACGAGATCTTGCCATACGTCACATTCGCTTATAACACGGCCCAACAAGAGACGACACGCATGTCACCTTTCCGTCTTCTCTACGGTCGTGAAGTCACTCTCGACGCAATGCTGCAACATGAACGTGACCTCGACGAAACGGATGCCGACTATATTACCCAACGTGCTGAAGAAGCCCTGCAACTTGCGCGCATACGCATTCGTCGCCAACAGGAGTACGATTCGAGCCGCTACAATCGTCGTCATCGACTAGTCGTTTACGAGCCGGGGAGAGAGTTTGGGTCTGGACGCCCATTCGCCGCCGCGGCCTCTCCGAGAAACTGTTGAAGCGATACTTCGGTCCTTGTTCGGTCCTTGTTCTTTTTGTCCCATCGTGGTCCGGTCTTGTTTTTCCACGTTGTGACAATATGAAAGTTATTCTTGCGAAGTTCGAGGTTGCAGGATCGAATCCTGGCCATTGTGCTGTACTTCTATGGAACGAAATCCAAAAAGCAACCGTTTACCTCCATTTAAGTGCACGTTAAAGAACCCCAGGTTGCTTCAATTACTTTAGAGTCCACAACGGGGTGCGCCTCATCATAGCTGGTTTTGGCACATCAAATGCCGTCAATTATTGCATTATGAACATTATTTGTACGCATTGTTTGTCTCATGCAGGAATCGGAAGTGTCCAGGCCATGGTCCTTGAGCTGTTATTGCGCAGAGAAAAGAATGAGTTTGTTCTGCGGCAGAGTGAGAGCTGCAGAATAAAGGCTTGAACATGAAGAAAGGCAGCTTGCCCTGGACGAACGAAAGGTGGCATTGGAGGAAGGGCGACAGCAGTTGGAAGCTCGGCATCACCTGGAGACGGCGCTGCTGCTCCAGAGCATAAAGGGCATGCTTGAGCAACAAGAAGAAATGATTGCCAATCTCTCCAAATAAAATGCTTGCACTGTGTTGAAGGAAGCTACTCAGTTTCGTGTCTTCAAATAATCTTCCAGCTTTAAAGGTTCAACTAAGAAATATTGCGAGACCTGTGAACCATACATACAGGTGTGACATTTTGCCAATATAGCCCCAACTTTGTACATTTTTGACACATTCTGTCGGTTGAGCTTCTGATTTTTCCGAAAATCGAAGAAAGCAACAGACGTGATATCTTCCCAAAACCCCATTGAACAGATTGCCTAACGGCACTCATTTTTTTGTTAAATGCACGCTGCTGCAAGGTGATGTTAGCCGCACCATATAAGGTATCAGGAGCAGCGGGCGCAACGGGTAGGCGGGATCACCATACAGGCAAAAGCTGTGCCCTTTGACAAGCTCTTCTAGCTTTTCATAGGTCCTGCTCACTCGCAGAATACCTGAAAAATAATAAAAGCACGTAAGCATTTTGCTACACATAAGCGATTTTAGCTAGCAGAAGATTCTTCGACGCTCTCCCTATGGTATGCACCAAGCAGATGGACCCAAGCAGCCAGACTGCCCTCTCATGCATCTCTGATGCCAACTGCTCTCCGCCAAGAGAGGGCGCCCTGTTTTATCGCTAATGGTTAGGGCATTTACAGTCTCATTCATTTCCGCACTTGGAACGGACGACGGCGCCCTTTGCGACGCGTGGCGTATTGAGGAGCTGCGAAATCACATTGTTTACGACTCTTCTGGATTATTGCGATAGAAATTATGTGGACACTTCAACGACGTTCTCGCCGGCACCGGCGCCATCATGCGCCCTATGTTATTATATCAAACATCTATATATACGTCGAAATTCACATCGCAATCTATAAGAAAAAATACACCTTAAAAAATTTTGCGACGCTCCCGAGCGAGATTCGAAACCACGATCTTCGGTTACAAAGCCAGCACACTAGCAAGTTCCTGAGACAACTACGCCACGGAGCAGACTTGCCGAAAGAGGCTAGTGGCCGCGTTTTATATATATACGCACTTGGAGCTGCTACGGAGGCTCGTTTTGGCTTCCATCAGTGGATGGCGCAAAGCTCTCAATGCGAGCGGAGAAGTAGTGAGCGCTGCCCAACATGCCGGGATCTCGACTGGCTCCCACCAAGGAGGCCCGTATTTCGAAGCAGCGAGTTTTTCGCGTGGGTCGCCCCTGCAGACTTAGTTCTCGTTACAAACGCGGTCATGGAGCTGCCTTTCACCTAATAGGCCCGCCGGAGAGGGAGCGATGTTCTCGCCTGCTAGCCGACTACATCGCGTGGGTCGGTGACGGTGTTTCTACCGTAGGTTTCTGCTGCGTAGCAGCGCCTCCATCACGTGCTTCGTTGCAGGTGCCTCACATATCGCCGCAACACTAGCAGTGCCCCCGCCGCGTAGCACTCACTCGAAAGCCGGAAGGAATGTGCACGCCTAATGCCGCTGCATGCTGGGCAAGTTTCTCGACAGCGGGAAATTCACTACGTTCACGCTGCTTAGCGTGGTCGCGCGGTGTGAAGCGCGTGCCATAATAAATGAGGCAACGTGATTTTAGCTCCATGCTACTTCGTATATCATAATAAGTATTGATGTCGCATTAATTGGTTCGTAATTCTGGCGAAAAAATTTGTTTTATGGTTTAGCGACAACCCTGGTGTGAGCGCTAGAGCACCTGGCGAATAGCCCAATGTCTTCCGAAGCCATCCTTAAATCTCGTTGGCAGTAGACATTGCTGCTAAAGGCGATGAAGATACTACTTAGGTTTTTAAAAGAAACAGATTTGGCCCAGCAGCTGCGGCACTAATGTCGCGTACCACGCAATAGCCATGAACAGTCAATGTTTGACTATGTACGCGCCATGTTATGTGCTGTCAATATCTCTGTTTGCTCTGCATCTTTCAATACACCCTATCCCTTTCACACGACTAGGTTGGCAAACCGTTTGACCTTAAAGGGTTAACGCCGCTGCTTCTCTCCCCCTAAGAGCTGCTTGGTACATACCTACTTTCTGTGGCACATGAACCACAACATTCAATACTACGCCCTGCTTTACAGCCCTCTCTTCTGCTTTCTTTCCACCTAGCCCTCACATTGCCCCTCCTCACTTCCTTTCCTCACTCCCTTGCCATGCTATACAATGCGTAACTATGTAAGGAGTGCTGGCATATACCAGCTTTTTCTGCCCCATACTTACATCTACGTGGTAGTGGGCTGGGGGCATGAGTGCAAGAGGGCGTGCGTACATATGGGCATTGCATAGAATAATGGCACGCGCACTGATGTCATGATGATGATACATTTGCGAGCACTTCGAGGAATTTCGCCGTGAGTAACTGATACGTTGTTAAAATACCCGAAGTCTTTCGTTTTGTTTTCACTAATGTCATTTCCCATTTGCAATTATACCATGCTTTAGGTCACCATATTTGTCGCCAGAGAGCAGAAGATTTGTCCACCAGTGAAACAACTTCGGAATAGCTCCTTGCCATGCACCAATGCCTCCTAAGTGGTGGATGCATTCTTCTGAACTCCTGCACTAAAGCGTTTATAATAAAGAGCATGCAACGTGAAGTACACCAAGATCTTGCATGAAAGGGCCGCTTCCAACCCGGGCCGATTTCGCCGGGACCATCTCGTAATGATCTGGCATGTTAGGTAGTAATTCTGCAAGCTTCAAACAGAAAGACAAAGAACTTTTAATCAGGAATCATTCCAAATTCCAAAGGCTAAGAATAATTGTTCTAGGTTGGCACATTCAGCATGCGAAAACAAAA
This sequence comes from Hyalomma asiaticum, assembly GCA_013339685.2. Taxonomy (NCBI): domain Eukaryota; kingdom Metazoa; phylum Arthropoda; class Arachnida; order Ixodida; family Ixodidae; genus Hyalomma; species Hyalomma asiaticum. The sequence goes on from JABSTT010004512.1 coordinate 18,157, forward strand.
GTCCTAGCCCTCCGACATTTTTAGGAAGGTTGCCATCAATGAGAACCAACTGAGCGCTTCAGTGACTGACGACGTTGTTCAGTTGGTATAACCGTAGTATGGGCCTTCTGAGAAGCAATATATATCGCTGTTCATGGAAAAAATCTGCTGAGGACTTGAATATTAAAGGGGCACAGGCACCAAATTTGGAAGCTGCGAGAGTCTGCGAGATCGATTTTCGTGAACATGCACATGTCATCCACCAATCTCCACAGCGAACCGAGCACGGAAGGTAATTAAATAAATGTTGAAGTTCGCATGCGCAGTCGAGCGTCAGGCACCGTACCTCGCGACATCGACAATAGCAAAGGTGATCCCAAGGGGACCCCCAACTTCCGCGACGTCACTAGGGCAGCCGAGCTCCGAGGAGAGCACCTAACAATGATGATGTCATGACCACCATTGCCTGTTCGCCGCGCCCGCGTTAATGGACTCCCGGCGACGCCAAGACTCAAGAAAATAGTTGCCACCCGATGACGATTGCAAAAACGAGAACAAAGCGCAACACGTGCGACAGATGTAAGAGAACGAGCATGCTTAAAAGGCTGTCCAGAGGTGCGCCATATTTATGTGTGGTCCCGTGGTCGAACGAAAACAAGTTCGACCACGCGACTTAAACAACTGAAACCCCTTGCGAACGCTAAGTGGCACCAGTTGACCTGGCGGCTGTCGTTGTGAACTCTGCCAAACTAAATCTGAAACTAATCGGTAACAAACAGGACGTAAATAAGTATCTACCCCGCGCTGCAGCAAATCATGTGCCGTGTTACGCCTAACAGGTCCCCAGCTACGTGTTACAGCAAAAGAACAAAAGAACCATCCGACAAAAGATTTTGTACCAGCGTCTCTTTGGTTTTATAACCTTCTACTGTAATTTCGTGCTGTTCCTAGTCGCCGGTGCAGTTGCTTTATAGGCTTTCACATAATCATTATGACTCCAACAGTAGCCCTAATTTTTACGACACGAAAGCTGCAGAAGGGTCATTAAACAATTCTCTTACTACCAACGATGAATTGCGGCTACGAGAATTTATAACGTTGTCATTTTTCCACAACAGCGTAAAAAATTGGTGTTACCTCTAGTAACATAATTGACACCCAGATGAACTCAGAATTCAGAATGTTGGTGAGCGAAATACTCGTTCTAGAACAAGTAACGGTCTAGATGCGTCTCGTAACGGTTGTTCCACTCGTACGAAAGTTCAGAAGTGCGCGTGTACGTTGAGGACGCAACGAGCGTAATATTGTTCTATTATCATCTTCACGATCTATGTATAAGTGAGCGCAAACGATCACCCATTATTCATTAACTAGCTAAACTAGAGGAACTGTACATTTGGAAGCAAGACACCTAATGTATATCATGGTATATTACTTGGTGCTCACTTTATAGTACCATGCAGATGGCTGCAATAGCTTTAACCTTTTGGGGCTTCCCAGAAAGTTCGTGCGAGCCCATGACTAAGCGTTTCCGCTCGCGGAATCAGATACCTCAAACGCGCTACCAATGAAAAATCCGCAATACGAATAAAGATACCCGTTAGATAGACGGCAAGAGTACATGATGAGGTGTGGCTGACCCTTCGCTCCTTCATTCAGCTCCCGATCGTGGTCTGCCCCTTCAAGAGTTGTTTGCACAAAGAACAGACGTGCTTTGTGGGTACAAAAATGTGAATGACCAGTATCCATTCCCTCATCTTATATTCAGAAATAGCGCCCAAATGATTTGTCATCAATGCGAGCTCTTCATTAGCTTATAAAATGTTGGGCTTTGTGCACCTAACGCCCTCGCGCACTTTTTCAGATCTATCGCGTAGTGACTGGCGAAGTGGACGACTTACGGGTCTTAGGTTGCTCCTTGTTACACTTGTAATCGCTTCTTCTACATTGCCTAATTTCAGTATATGCAGATTCGGCAGAGGAAGGCAGCCAGGCTGCACGCGCTTGGCCGAATCGGAATGCCGGAAGAGGTTGCTCGCTGCATCGCTTTCTTGGCTTCCGAAGAAGCTTCGTTCGTCACTGGAATCACGATGCCTGTGGATGGCGGCCTAAACTTCATGCACAGACTGACATGTTCAGAGCACGGGGACAACGATTAGAAGAATGCGCGCCGCACAGATACGTGCTTCAGAATTCCTGCTCAAGCATTAACCGGCTTGGACAGCAGCGGTGGAGAGCACACTAATTCAAGGGTAATCTATAGAGTGAAATAAAAAAAGGTGTTCTTTTCCGCAGGCATCATGTAAACTTCTTATATATATATTGACGCGACTCGCTCCCAATACTGAAATGCGACAGGATTCCTTGCGGCAAATTAAGCCGAGCAACGAAATTTACAGTGCGGCCATATTAAGAAGTCGCCCTTCCATTCTTCTGCAATGAGCTGCTGTATAACACAGCGGTTCTCTAGAGTTGCATAGTTAAGATTAAGCATCGCGTCAGCCTTGACTGCATTGTTAATATGCAGGTCAAGTTCGGAAGCCGTTTGTGTGTGTGTGTAGGGGGGGGGGGAGAGGGAGGAAGGTACAGACAAAAAACGCAAGAAGGGAGTCGCGTTCCTACTCGCCGTTCGCCGCCATGGTTATCACGTTTAGTAACAAAAATTGAAGTATCCCTCTACGGTGTCCTTATAACTATGGCACTCGGATGCAGATCCGAAGGTCGTGGGTTCGAAACCTCGCAGTGGCGGCGCCGTATATATGGAGGTGAAGTCTTCATGCCCGTGTACTGTGCGATGACAGTGCATGTCGAAGAACGCAAACTTCCGCGGCGCCCAACGCCGCCTTGCTGTCCCTTGCTATCCCGCGGCGCCCAACGCCGCCGATAGCAAGGAGATAAGCTGCTCGCGCGGCCGGAGCGGCAGTGACCACGGGCGAGTGACGAAAGCCATGGGGGCGCTGACATCGCCGTCACAAACGCTCTTTTACCGACCAGTTTTGGTTTCAAGGAGCCTGCCAAGCGGAAATAATTGTTC